>WSTG01000492.1:0-17564 GCA_019616325.1 Ceratobasidium sp. 394
ATGACCGTCGAGGTGTCGTGGTACCAGTCAGCAACCATCACCACTTGCTCCTCATCAAAGTCGACCCCTCGTTTCAGCGGGTCGTCCGGCGAGTGAATGATAAGAGGCTGAGTCCAGTCAGCAGGTAGCTTTTTTATTTGTTGACAACCAACTTACCCCGTGTATACCGTCCGCGAGCTGAGTAGACGCATGTGCACTTTAAACCGTCCGTCAGTGCTGAAACGCCTCCGCATCATGTCGCTCAAACTTACTGCCACCAGTACGTGCCATACTGTCCAGTAACCGTAAACTCGTACGTAAAGCTCGAACCAGCCGGAATAGGGCACTGCGTAATACCAGCAGGTCCATCCATCCACGGCGTGCCCTTTTGGTACATACCGTGCCAGTGGATAGTCGTGCCGAGGCTCATGTCGTTCTGCACGTTCACAATGATCGTATCACCCTCGTTTGCTTCGATCAACGGTCCAGGATACTGCCCTGATCTAGAAGTGAGTGCTATGTAAAACGATAGTCGTTGGAGCCGATTCTTACCATTGACGACGAGCATAGGCCGGTAATAACCGTCGGGCGAGCCGGTCGCGGTGGAGACTACCCAGTTGTAGGTACGAGTGGCTGGTACATTGGTGATCACAAAGTCGCTGCTGAGCGTCAGTTGGCTGAGCGCCTGGGTGACGGTGCTGGCTGCTGCCGTAGCAGACGTGGTAGCAGTCGCGGTAGTGGTGGTAGTTTGTGCAAGCCCCAGTCCAAAAGAGAGGGTTAGCGCAGCGAGCGCTGAAAGTCGAGGAAGAAACATAGTCGGTAGCACAGAAGGAGTCCTTAAAAGAATGCTTTGAAGAGTCCGTTGAATGAACAGGTGATGTCGAGACAGAGAGGCAGAGACAAGTTCTTATATACGCAAAAAGTACCCTCAGACGAAGCTAGGGAAGATACTTGCAAACACTGCAGTGCATACCAAGTCGCACAGACAGGGACCTTTGGGCCATCGTGCGCCCCAGACTCGAAATGGAAATCGGGCGAGCAGAGGGTACGTAGAGCTCGGCCAAGAAGCAACATCTTCCCAATCATTCCGTCTCGTAAACTGCAGCGGCTGGCCGAGATCCAATAATAGCACGTTTACTGAACAAGCCGTATCAGACCCGCCGAACCAAGCAAAATTCGTTGTCAAGGCCCGAGGGCTAAAGAACTGCGGACAGAAGAGCAAAGAAGAAACGTGCTGCGCCAGTCGGCCACTATTGATCGATCGTTTGGCGGGGCTGTTGATTTGAGTGGTTGCGCAGTACGGATGACCTATTTGAGTATCTTTGTGAACATACTTGGCGAGACGGCCAGAGATGCTGATGAAAGTTGTATCACCACCCATTGAGCGGCGGCTCGGCAACCGAGTTTGGAGGTAATTTGCGTGCAGTATTTGCATATCGCAGAGAGGGAAACTCTTCTTAGGGAAGTTAGAAGAAGCTATGTGGTGGGGACTGGCTAACAACACGTAAACACCCGCAGCAGCTACATCTAGGGTGGCTGGTTGAGAATATACATCTTGTGGGGCTGTCTTCAGCCCAGGTCAAAGCGACAAAGATATAGCTCGCTCGAAAGTACTATGGTTTTGAGCGTCACTTCAACCCGGTGAAAAATCTAGAAGCTTTAAGTCGCTTTGACTGGTGGTCGGCGGGACAGGCGCTTGCTGGAGTTGATTTGATCATGTTTGTCCAGATCAATTTCCTGGATCATGAAACTGGCCAGTACCAGTACCAGCGTTGTGTACGTGCAGCAGGCGAGAGGGCCCAGAAGAAATGTGCTGCGCACCTCTACAGGTTGACAGGCGTCTCATGGCTGTGGATTATCATTAGTTCCTAGCTATGCCTTCCGATCAGCGGTTTTGGTAATGATCACCCGAACAGGCCCTTCATGAAGTGTATGCATATAGCATTAGCACATTTAGTATTTCCATGATTCGCCTATTGAAATATCGAGCTTGATAACTTTGTATCTATATTTGAACGGGACTAGTCTATGGTGAACTACGCTAGGGCAATGTCTGGTTATTACTTTAAGAATGGTTAGTAAATCCTAACTCGCTAAGTGTAAGCGTTTTATTTTAACCAAATTGACGCTCTTCTAAGGGGTCTTTCCGAGTCAAATGGATTACCACCTTTTTTTGCTGGTAGCACGCTCCGGTGGGTAAGTTGGAGTCTATCGACACTGACAAGATAGCTAAACTAGGCGCGCGCGCGAAGGTTAGAGTTTACTCACTGGTTTCCGAGCTATTTTGGCGTCGGGGCTTGAGGAACTGGGGTTGAGACGTCCATAGGATATTTCGATGCATTGTTCAAGTTGCGCGTCTTTGCTCGTTTTGCGTCGGTGCATGTTGCCTGCTGCAGTCTGCGGTGGTTGCTGGAAAACCGTTGAGCGCTCCGATTGTGTTGTATATATGGAAACTGCATGTAGCTTACCAACACGATTTTTATGGCAAGCCTCTCCCGCGTCATTGACACTATGTTAAGCTTTTAAGCTGGAAAACTAAAGAATGACAGGGTGGAAGAGGCGGAAACCGACACAAGTGCCAGCCGACCGACGCGAGCAGATGGTTGTAAACCAGGATAATAATTGCTCGGACCACTCTCACATCATGAATATCTTCATTGGAATACAGAAAATATAACATACGGCGGACACGGTCACGCGGGTGGTGAAGGATTCGACGGAACGCGGAATGGCGAATACCACGGTTGGATTACAAAATCATTTTTTTATATAACCGTGCAGCCCCTGACATTGGCTCTGAGCTACGACCACGGCGTCCCCTCCTCGTGAACATCATGATCGACTGCACCAAGTTCCAAACCTATCTCCTTGACCTTACCATTTCACTCTCTGGCCCTCAAGTGCTCCCAAATGAAGAACAAATCGAAAGAGATTTTGCATTGTTTGGCGTAGTGCAAGTAGCTCCTCTGTTAGCTAGAATGCTATATCTGCTAATAAGTACCCCCAGTCGCTGTTGTCATGTGCTCCGACGCAAAGAGCATGGCCAGAAAAGCCACATTTTCATTGCCTTCCGTACCCCTGAAGACGCTCGACAGGCACATGAGGATTGTATTTCCGATAGCCCCAACGTGAAATGGGTGCAGGATTTCGACAGTTCACTTGGGCCAAATCGTTGCAGCGATGAGCTGGGAGCTAAGTGGCAACAATTTGTGGGTCTGCCACCCAGTCCTTCCCGAACTGGTACGAGTTGCTATTATCCTTATTCCCCTACTAATTCTTATTCTTTGCAGTGGAAAGTCTCATGGATTTTGGTAAGAAATAGATCAGCAATGCCTGCGTACCTGTACTCACAAACGTCTCTCAAGGTGCAAAGCCAGAACTCGGAGCACCAGCCGATGAAGCAAACCTGATCGTGTCAAAGCTGTGGTCGGCTATTGACTGGCGACAAACACTTGAGGACCAGAACCTGGGACTCAGCGAGGTATTGGATCAGGACATATACCAACATTCCCGTGCATGGAACAGGCTGCGGGATGTTTCAAAACGCTGTGAGAAGCTTGCTAATGGGGAGGAGCTTAGCATGTAGTGTAGAATTCTGCTTCATGGCATGGAATGGTCATACTTTGGTTTTACATTCCATATTTTTACCAGCTCAACTAGGTCTTGGGAGACTCGTGGTGAGTTACTTGATTGGAAGTCGGTCGGGCTCTGTTTGCGTCGATTGTGGCTTGATGTGACGCTTTGATGGAATGTGTCACATGACCGTGCGTGAGTGACAGTTGGCGCCTGGCGGGCCACCACCTGCTCGGCTTGATTCCTCCCTCACCGCTATGCATGCCTAGGGCACGTTTACTCTTAATATAGGATACTTATAAAACCACGAACTCAAGCCCCAAAATTAGCCCTATTTCCCATCTCTACGTGGCTTTCGGCTCTGACACGCATTATCCAACATCCTAATAAAACGACATTGAATTGCATATCGGGACGACCAAACTTAATACTTGTATAATATCTGCTCCGACTAACCAAAGTGGGTTGGTTTCTAATCGCTCTGTACCCGAAAGGCTCGTTGGTGTTCTGATATTTCCTAACTTTAATTGCCTTTCCCGTCAGATAGATTACCTTTGACGTTGTCGATTTCGCAGCCATCGGACTCGGACCCACAGGTTGATCTCAACAATCATGCCGATACGCAAACCCCGTAGACAGACGCTTCAGGAACTCGCCTACCGTGAGTCCCGATCGTATTCACTAAGAATTATAGTACGAGTGATCTTTTCTTTGCGCCATGCTGTACAGCACCGGTCCCGAAGATTGGAGGTGTAGACCTGCGTGCCGATGAGAAGATTCTAGGCATTGAAGATTGGGAGATTGGCGACCGAAGTAGACGCTATCCTACCACACAGGCTCTTTCACTACTCAGTGCTAGCCAGCCTAGTAGCAGGTGGGGCAGTAGTGCTGGTGGATCTAGCGTTGCGGGTGGGCCAGTTGCGACTTCCAGTGCTGGCTCTCATGCATCTTCCGGGGTGTCTTCTCCGCAAAAATCCTCGGTCGCGTTCCCTACGAACCCTACTATACACCAAGTCAAACGAAAAGCCCCACCAAGCTTGGATCCCACAACGGCACCTTCGACAGTGTCCTCCAATCCTTCAACCTCTCCTTCAAAACTCGGCTCTCCATCCAAAGCAGATACCAGCATCTCATCCACCTCTAGTCCTCCACCCAAGCGCAGCTTCGACGGTGTAGTTCGGCCAGGGGATATTGTCCCTCCAGACTGGAGTCCTCTTACACCTGCCCCTTCGTCCACGGCCTCTCGCGAGCGACGGGTCAGCCAGCCCGCGCCCCCACCGACGTCATATCGGTCCCTGGCTGCGCCACCATCAAGCACTCACACACGCTCTCGGTCACACTCTCAAACCTTGATTTTGGCACAGACACTTCCGACAATCGCTGCAAGCCCCCGGCCAACTGTGGATGATGCACCCATCGAGAGTACAAGACCGTTGGTCCCGCGCTCGGCGCCTACCTCTCCTTCGAAACCTGTGCAGCCGCTCTCTCCAACGGCTCCCCTCCGGCCGGTGAAAAATCCTGCGCTACAGCCGTCTTCACCCTCTTGGCCTACGGCGGCACCATCGACGATGTCAAGCTCTCTGTCGCACTCCAGGGCGGCGCCCGCTCCGTCCACTCTTGCCCCTCCATCCACGGTTGGCCCGCCTCCATCACAAGTGTCAAGTTCAGCTCCTGGGTCTAGTTTCCTACAAGTTCCTCAAACGGCACCTTATGGTTTTACTCCACCGCCTGCCTCTACCGTCTCCGCTCCGGCGTCCGTGAACTCGGGCTCGCAGGTTTCTGCCAGCACTCAAGCACGCAGCGTATCAAGAACTCTACCTCGTCCGCCTGGCCCAGCCGCGGCTTTACCTGCAGCCGCTTCCCTCGCACTATCGGCTACGCGACCTGCTGCTGCTTCAGCGCCCGTCTCACCTGTCACCGGCCCCGAAAACACCACCATTACCTCGTGGAGGAGTGGTGTGCTGGCTTCCGGGCCTGGACTATGGGCAACGTCTTTTGGCACTCAAGCTCAGCCTCGGCCGCCCCCACCCCAACCTCAAACACAACCCCCACCTCCACCTCAACCCATTTTTACGCATGAGTCCACCGCTCCTCCAGCTCACTACCAGCCAGCACCCCTCCCGACTCGGACTCAGTATCAGCCTGGCGCACCTCAAAGTCAGACTGGGCATTCGCCCACTGCACATGCTCTACTTCCTGCTTCCCACCATAGTGCTATGATGCCAACGCAGAGTATGGCGAGCGCAGAGGAATACGCGTCAAATAGAGATGCACATCAAAGCGATGTCTCTCCCCCTGGCGCCCCGACTAAACTAACTCGAAAACTAACAAAATCGAGAGGGCCAAGTTCCTCGTCAACACCGCGTGTAATCGAGAGCAACGGAAGCGCATTTGTCTCGGCCCAGCGCGCGCTCGTGGGTACACACCGACCCGCACAGGAACGGATTATCTGGGGTCTGCCACTGAATCGGGATCCGAGGGTGGGAGAAGCTATCCGCAAGATCGAGGGTATGAAAGACCGGTTGATTGTATTTGGGGTAAGTACGAGCTGTGAAGAGGCAGCGAGTAGTTTTTGATTATTTTCCGGATGCAGGCGGAACAATTTGTACAAGGCCGAGTACGGGGAGCAGTCATGTGTAACGTGGACTATCACCCACCAGGTCATCCAGACGAATTATCCTTTGACTGGTACGCAATCCGTTTATTTTTGTCATAAGTCCATATTTACCTTCCCCCTCGGCAGGATTACGCTCAAAGACGCGCAAAAAACACTAGAGCCTGTTCTCCAGAAAGCGATAATCCAAACAGACCCTGCAACGTCTATCCTAGTTATCGTATTTCTCCTATCTTCGTCTCTTAACTCGCTTGCGATCTGGCGCAAGTGCGTTCCTATCCCCCCGGGGTTGCTCGACCGTCGTCTGCTCTATGAAGTGGAGAGAGTGAAACGCGATATTGCGCCAACGGAGAGGGAAACGGTTATCAAAGTTTGGTGAGTGTGCGGTTGGGAGCGGGCGGGGTAGCATCTGTGATCCATTATCACTCATACTTGGTGTGTCATTTTCGGTGATTTCGTATGCGTGTCCGTCAACTGAAGCGAGGGCGAAGAGCCGGATACCAACAGAGAAGCATCCCCAGAAGCGATATTTCCGGAACGTGGGACGAGCAGTTTGTCACGGAGCGGATCGACTGCGTCAACAAGGTCTCGCGTATTAATCAAATCTCGTCGGTCGATGGCTACCCCTGATACTCCTTCGCCGTTGAGGTGGGGGTCCAAGTCGCCTTGAGTTGTTTTGTGTTCTTTCTCTGGATATTTTCGAAATAATTAGGGCTGAATCCTGCGAACAATTACTCCATCTGTTTTCATCTCATCCTGGTTGTTGTCTGTGACATAACTCCATCATCCACACGCCGCATGTTTCAACTCCGGTCCATTGACATCACTGGCTGCTCTGTATATATAGTACCCAGCTTTGTATCGCATCTGTTCAAATTCACTAGGGGTTTTTGGAACTAATATCGTGGGATCGCCGAGTTTGCGTTTCTCGTTCAAAGACGGGCCACATCTTGGTTTCAAACAAGGACCCCCGTTGAAATGGTCCTCCAACGAATCGCTACTGCAGATTCACTATATATTTTGTATTCATCGAGTAGCATACAGGGTACAACTGCCACACACCACAAACCTCCACCCAGCTCTCATCTCATCGCACGCGCACCCAACAGTCGTCAATCGTCCAGGGAACAAGAGACCGAAAGAAAAAGCAAGCGCAGTCAGTTTCAGACGTCACCACAGAAGAGAAGAGAAAACTTACAAAGCATGACAGGAGCCCAGCCTCTGTAGAGGTGCCGCGTCTGCACCGGCTGGACTCCCCCGTCGCCCAGGATGCGCCCAAACCTGTTTTTGTTTGGCGTCCCCCCGATGGTCCTTTTATCTTTCTTTCTCTTTTTTCTCTTTTTTTTGTTTTGTTATTTTTAGTGACGCTCTGTGGACTCTTTTTCTCTTTTGTTTTTCTATCTTTTTTAGGGGGGACTTTTTTGCTCGGGTGGGCGGCCCTTGTTTAGTGGGGTATCCTCCCTCTTTTATGCCTCTTTCGCGTCTTTTAGTGGCTTATAGCTCTTTTAAGATGAACTCGACGAGGACGAGTCGCCGAGTGGGAAAGACAAGGAAGATAGGGGACTTGGAAGGAAACGACGAGAAAGGCGAACGACTATTAGCCAAAGGATAAACGAGCGTCTAAAGTCACTTACGAGCTAGAAACACCATCCGAGGACGACGTAGAGAGGGAGCAGAAGGGGAAGAAAGGTGGGGAGGGAGGTGGAGGTGGTGGATGGGTGCAGGAAAACGTCGTCCCACTCGGCCTTATATACTCCTCTGCGAACCCTCGTGCCAAACAAGCCCACTCGGTGGAGCAGCAAGAATCGCTAGTTATGGAAGGAACGGAAGGGATTGTATGTGGTCTCGACCCGCCCCTATCCCCACAAAATTCGTAACTCCGCCGGGGTACTAACATGCCCGGTTCAACGCACCTTTCCATTGAACAATTGTACTATATATGCGCTCTTGGTTAGCTCGTGAGTGATTTGGGGCAGCCGCAAATACCCATCAACAAATCCCGACTTGGTGTATTTCAGGCGCTCGCTACATCGTCAAGCGCCCGGATCATCGCAGTTGGCCGGTCCGTCGATCGAGGAAAGTCTGCCGGTCGGTCGAGACCGAGCTCGGCAAGTGATGATACCCGTTTGGAGGCAACCCCTGTTTACCCGAAAACCCAGCGTTCAAACTCGACAAATATTCTGGGCGCGAAGTGGGTAAGTTAGGGCCAGCCAGCGGCTAACGGACACCAATGTGGATGTTCTTTAGCGGAAATCGACGTGGCCGAATTCACCCCTCGGGCCTCCCTTGCAGCGTAGCAATCGGCGAGAGAAACCTCGTTACATACTCAAAAGAAGCCCAAGAATAGAATAACAGCAATTCGACACACACATTCACAATCGGCTAACACTAGACACTTCACTGACGATTTTCAGCCTCCATAACTAATCTTCTGAGCGAGAGCTTAGATTTAGCGACCAGTCTGTCCATCTTGTCTGCCTTGGCCCTGTCCGCCCTGTCCGCCCTGTCCGCCACCTCCTGTAGTCGTGGTAGCTATGCCATGAGTGGTCTTGCCTTTTGACCACGTCCTGCGGATACACGCCAATCAGTACGAGGATAAGGCAACGCGAAGCGAGAGAGCCAGCATACTCTGGGTATTCGTCAGACCTACGACGTAACCGTACGGTTAGCTGGACTCCAGCGAAGCACAAGTACACGCACATGTTGCACTAAATTATATTTTTATAATATTTATCGTAAGGTATGAGGTTGTGAGAGCGGGGGTGTAGTCTTACAGCGAAGATAGACGCGCAGCACACCAGCATTTTATGTGTGAATTTTTAATATAGATAAGAGAATAGGGGCAACAGGTCATGGGAGCACAAGAAGACGCCGCCATGTTGACCTTTCAGCGCTCATCAGATTCTCGTGTGAGTTATCGATGTCAATCGTGAACAGCCTTAGGATGAGTAAGGTGACAACGTTCCAAATGGCGCATAAAAAGTAAATGAAATACAAGATTCTTAACCTACCCGCATACATGGAACCCCATGAACCAAGTTTAGCTGTTACGAGGTCGCGCGCCTAAGCGGTACCAAGTAGATAATCTCATCTAGCGCTAGGCGCTGATCGGTGACCGGGCAAGGCCGAGCAAGCGCCCCGACCCTGCTGCGGTCGAGGCGAGGGATTTGACCGGGAACTTAGCAGGCTGCGTGCTCTAGGAACAGGTTTCCAAGGGCGGCAAGACAAGTGATGACACCTTGAAGGCTTAGATTATACAAGATTGGTTGATAATCGAGAACAAGATACATATACAATTGACTTAACATAGTGTACAGTGGACTCAGGGTTAGGGTTAGGCCTTCCGTCGTGTAAAAAAAGAAGAAAAAATCCCGAGACAACACAAGCCTGTACTGTAATGGCAAGGTCATCTTGTCGACGTTCGTGCAAGCAGAGGAGCATCGACCCGGGCGGCAAAAATTGAATAATCGATATAGCTGGCGGTGCCAGCGTTTAGTCGATTAAGACTAAAAGAACAGATACTACACTTGATCTAAGCCAAAAGGCCAGAGTGGTGAGGAAACTGGAGTGCGTAGTCTGGGGTATTTGTAGTTGTAAAGGTTGGTCCGTGCGCTAGGTGTTGAGAGTGGTTCAAGCGTGATACCCTGTACATCATCGGGCAATCATTGGGTTGTTTGTGGTCTATGGCGCGAGGCTGTGAGCGTGTTAGCTCGAGGAATCTTTAGTCTAATAACTTCTATTTCGGTGATCACACAGTTCCTATAATAGTTCTCCCAAGCGCTACACCAACTGACGCATACACCCCCACATCTTCACTCTCCACCCCTCCAGATCCGGTCTGCAACGCTCACAACATCCTTCATCGCTTCCACATTATGCACCCTCACAATATCCGCCCCAGCCTGCACGCACGCTCCCACCGCAGCAGCCGTCGCCCAGTCCCGCGCCTTGGCCTCCTCCCCAGCCTTTCCTCCAACAACCGCCCCAAGATACGACTTGCGAGACGTCCCAGCTAGAATTGGCAGGTTCTTCAATACACCCGCGGTCGAGATGAGATCTCCCAGATTCCGCACGAGCTCGACATTCCCTTCGACGGTTTTACTGAATCCGTATCCGGGATCGACGATGATATTCCATCTCCTCACCCCAGCTTGCAGCGCTTCTTCAACACACGCCCCGAGTTCCCGTCGAACACCTTGCAAGACGCCTTCCGGGTACTCTTTATCCTCGTGCGCAGCCTCGCGCGAGTGCATAAGCACAATCGGACACCCGAATTCGCGCGAGACGTCAAACGTCGTCGGTCGATCTCTGGGCAAAGACGAAGAGAGATACTCGCCCCGTCCGGCCCTCACATCATTCACCCAGCTCGCCCCCGCCAAAATCGCTTCCCTCGCTACACTTCCCCTAAACGTATCCACGCTCACGACTACGCCTTTCTCTCTCAGCACCTTGATAACGGGGACGATCCTCTCTATCTCTTCCTCGACGCCGACTGCCTTGGCGTGTGGCCTTGTCGAGTACCCGCCGACATCTATCACGTGTGCTCCGGATGCGAGCGAGCGGTGTGCGTAGGATAGGGCGGGGGAGAGCTGGTTGTGGTCTCCACCGTCGGAGAACGAGTCGGGGGTTGTGTTTAGGGTGGCCATGAGGAGAGTTTGGGTTCCCCAGGTCCAGTATGGGCGGGGTGATGAGGAGGGAGGATGGGTTGGGAAGAGGGGCATGACGCGACGCATTGGTGTCGGTTGTTTAGGGAGAGGAGTGAGAAGCGTTTGGATAGGTATTTTGAGAGCGGGATGGGTATACGTTGGTACGATACTAGAATTTGAATGTCAGTACAAGACTTGCTCATTTGTAAGAGACATACTCGGCCAAAGGTCTCAGTACGAATTCCCGCTCTCGTAGTCGTACATGCGGGATTTGTAGTGGAAGGTCACCGTTGGCGATATCTACTGTGAGGTCATCGTAGAAAATAATGTCAAGGTCCACAACGCGTGGTCCGTTTCTGAACGTAGGAGTTCTTCCAACTTGCTCTTCAACGCGTTTGAGTAGTGCAAGTAGGTCGGTAGGACTTAGAGATGTGTGGGTCTATGCACCTTCAGTCCGGGTCAACAGAGGCGAAGGAGCGTGGACTTACTGCGCAAGCACCATTTACAAACGAGTCCTGGTCTTCATGATACATAGCCTTGGTTTCATACAAAAAGCTGGTATCCAGAACCTTGACGCACTCCGACTCCAGCATCTTCAAAGCCGTTTCGATATGCCCAAACCGATCGCCCATATTTGACCCAAGCGCGAGTATCGCGACGTGACCTTCAGCTGGAGGGTCAAACGCCAAGGCCCGTGACAACGAACCACGCGCCAACTCTGGAAAGTCTTTCCAAGAACGCGTGATTTGTACCGCGGCGGTGTTAGCCATCATCAGTGCGCTAGGTTTTCCGACTCGGACGGTGATTTCGTCAATGTTTTGGCCGGCTTCGAGGGATGTTTGGGCGATGCTTGTAGCGAGAGATTCGACGGTTTGGTACGAAGAGGTAGTCGTGAGCTGGACAAAAATAAGATATATTATTCGACGAGATGAGAGGAGGGCCTACATCTGAAATGCGAGCTACGAGACTTCGAAAGTCGAACCCGGTAGCAGGGAGAGCGATGCTGCTAGGGGCAAGTGTCCATTGCAAGTTTATTCGGACCAGTTGCTTTTCAACGCGCTCCCAGGGATGCATGCCAATGATTGTACTAAGTTCAAGATCCCGAACAAAGTAGGTATCATTGATCGGACCACCAGTTCGACGATGCACAGACTGGACCCCAGCACCTTGAGCATGCAGCAGCGCGCGTTGTTTTTCGATTACAGAACGAACTTCGTGAACACTCGAAAACGTGGAAAAGCAAGAACTAGCAATCCCAGCAGCAAGAGCTTCAACCGACGAAAATTTTCCCTTTTCGTGAGCGCAAGCCTCGGCGACTTTGCAGATTGACCCATAACTGACCGATTCTTCCAGGTTGTCTCCAGCACCGGCCTGAGCGAGGTTTTGCGGAACAGTAATAGACAAGACGAGCGGTTGAAGTTTGTGCTCGACTCCAGGACGAGGCCAGTGTGAAGCACCAAGAGCAGCATGCACAGACAGACCGTCGACAATGATCAGATCAGACTTGGACCTCGTCGAATAGTCCATCCTGCGCGTTCTGGGAAAAAAAGAAAAAGACTTGGCTACTCGCTTCAGTAGAGCGCATCGCATGGATGTCGGACGTGCGAGATAATTTCCGCCGGATTTCCCGTGCTCGCCGTCGCACACAAGCGCCGCGATGATTTCATCTTGACCTCACGATGAGGTTACCGAGCCGGCGAGTGCTGGTTCCGTGCGCTGGATTCGCATTCGTTTCGTTCCTGGTGATTGCATCTACGATGATATCTGCTGTGCGTAACCACCTTCGCGCAAAGATCTTGCCGTATCTACGGGCTCCCTTTACCTCGACCACCACCGCAACCGCCTCCTCGTACAATATGAGCACGCTCTCTGCATTTCTACTGAATAATAAACAATTGTTTCTTGCCGATGTTTCTTCCAATCAGGGCGAGGGCTGGACCATCGTCATGGGCAACGAAGCTGGAGGCAAGTCCCCCTTTTCTCTCGCTACTACTCTTACAAACCTACCCTAGACCTCGACTCATGCGCAAGTGCCATCGCCCATTCATACCTCTCTACCACACTAGACAACACCCGCACCATAGCCCTTATCCAAACTCCCCGCGCCGACCTTGCTCTCCGCCCCGAGAACCTCCTCGCCTTTGAACTCGCCCACCTCGACCCAAACCATAACGACCTCCTCACCCTCGACGACATCATATCTTCTACACCGCTCTCCAATCTTCGTACCTCGTTTGCACTCGTAGATCACAACCGTCTGTTACCCAAGTTTATCACCGAGGGTGCTGATCGCGTGACTGCAATATTCGACCACCACGAGGACGAAAAGCAACATACCAACGCCAACCCAAGGATCATTAGTACAACCGGCTCGTGCGCATCTATTGTTGGGAGACACTTTCAAACCCGATTCCCGTCCAACGAGGCAATCACAGACGTCGCTTCACTCTTACTCTCTGCCATCCTCATCGATACCAACGGACTCAAGAAGAAAGAAGATGGTGGAAAGGCAGACGCTACAGACCTCGCTTCCAGCAAATCCCTCTACCCACTCTCCCGATTCGGCACCATATCCACCACAGACCAAACTTCCACCGAAAGCAAAACAATCCCAGACCTCACAGAAATCCTATCCCAGGCCAAACTAGCCGTCTCGCATCTCTCAGGCCGAGACCTCCTCCGCCGCGACTACAAAGAATACGACTTCGGCTCACCCACCACCGGAAACTTTACCCGCGTCGGACTCTCCACCGTTCCCATGAGCCTAGACGACTGGATCGGGCGCGACGGGTCCGCCAAGTTCTGGTCCGACCAAGCTCAATGGATATCGGAGCGCAGTCTCACCTTTTCGGGTGTCCTCACGACTTTTCGCACAAAGAAGAAGCAAAAACATAAACGCGAGATGCTTGCCGTGTTTCCTTCTGCAGAGGGAACGGTCGCGGACACCCCAACCGGACTGGAGAAGAAGCTGTATGAGAGCATAGAGGCTAATGAAGTGTTGGATGCGCAGAGGAGGGATTTGGAGGGGATTGAAGGTCGGCGAGCTCGTGCTTGGGAGCAGAAGAATAAGAAAGCGACGAGGAAACAGGTTGCGCCTGCTATCAAGGCGATTATCGAGGGTGGTTGGTAGACTGTATTCATTAGTATCCTAGTCCGTATCCCCGGAATTAGATTAGATTGAGACGGACATGGATTCTGTCGGTGTTATTACGTCATACAATGGGTCGGTATTTGTTTATGCTATTCGGGATTCTGTCACTCCAGCTCGGATGGCCAGGTCTCCCCAACAGGTTAGCTATTACGTCCTCCACGCCCCCTTGCCCCAGGTTGAGTCTTTCTCGCCGTCTGCTTCCCCCTCCTCGCAGTCTGCATCGGCCTCTCCCGCCTCTCTACCTCGTTCTCATCACCATCTTCGTCATCTTCGCCACTGCTGTGCATCTTAAAGTCTGGATGGGTGGACAAGAGCGCAGCAAGCGCCCCATGGTGCCCCGAAATCTCGCCTTCCATGAGTTCCCAAAGCCGTATGAGATCTTGCCCTTGAGCGTTTATCTTGGCCTGCTGCTTGGCGATTGTCCTCTCCAAATCGGCTACACGCTCCTCGAGCGAGGCTAAAAGACTCTCTGTTGACGTCACGCATGTGCCCTAAGATAACTTGTTTCTATGCACGTACCCCTCACTATTTCCGTCTCGTCTCCTTGTTTTGTTTTGGATGCGCGACTCTGGATACCTTGAGGTGAGAACGCATGCGTATGGTTCATGTGAGAGAGGATGTGACATACAGTAGATGCGCTGCTCCCATCCTTGGCGTCATACAAAGCCAGCTCCTTTGCCACGAGTTCGCGTGTCTCTTTATCCCTGAGAGCACGCTGGGGAATGGAGAATCATGTTGGACACTCGCGAAATAGGCTGGAAGATATAACCCGCCTTCAAAACCACTACAAAATCACCCTTTGGCACAGTGGTCGTCATAGCCTCCAAGTGCCGCGCGAGACGTAAGGAGGTCGAGAACCAGTTACATAGCGTGGTAAGCCCAACTTATAAGGCAGGTGACAGAAGCAACCAAAGGGTCTACCACGCGAACCACGGGAAACTCAAGACTTGGATCAGCGCTAATGAAAGCTGCAGAGCAAAGCGTAGGTGCCATGACTGAAAGGTTGTTCCGCGTTGGTAAACTCCTTTTTTTTTCGCGTGTACTGAGCTTTTTTCCTTCACCAGGCCGGGATGAACGCAAAACTGAAATATATACACGCGGAAATACAACCGAAAGATACTAACGAAGGGAAGCAACATTGTCTGTACGGATCAACTAGTATGGATCAACCAACATCATTTACCGGCTTACTTCAGGTAAGTCTTGGCGCTATTATTGGAGTCAGTCGCGTTCAAGCAAGGAATGAAGAAAATAGCGCATACATGTAGGTCTCGGTGGTGTACGGAATACGGTAGTTGGCGCGCTCCACGCGGAACGCTAGGAAAAAGCAAAAGGTTAGTGTAATAACTCTACGAGGAAAAAAACGCGTACCGAGTGGCTCGGTCTTGTTCTGCTAGGACTACGCGTAGCGGGAGTTGATGCGGTAGTTGGCACTGACGAGAAGGTCCGGCGGGGCAAGAGGGCCCTTGGTATTGCCCATACGACGATGAGTTTCTTGCGTCACGCTGGGAGTATCTAATTCCGCTTACATTCTTCAGACCGGTGGTCTTGATCTCTGGATCCAAATCCGCCCATCCGAACACCTGGTTCCCAGCTACACCATTGAAGTCCATCACCTCACCTGGCTATATGCGGCTGTAAGCGTGGGTTCCCCAGACTAGAAGATGTAGGACTTACGTTTCCGCCAAATGTCACAACCTTGATCCCAAGTTTCTCGTAAGCCTCGGCAGTGAACAAGGCGCAGGTCGAGGCGTGTTCACTGTTTCCAACGATAATAATATATGGTTCTCGTTAAGCAATGCAGCATGAGAGGGCAGAGTAGGTATACCTTGGATGCTGGAAGGAAGGGCCCAGCAGGAAGGCCGACCCCACACGGCGTACAGAGACCGTAGAAACGCTGAGAAATAGCATCTTCGGCCCCATTTATGGTGAAGGTAGCTATGACGGAGGATATATCAGTATGACCATCTAACCATCGGATCATTTATGCTCAACCTATAGGCGGCTCCATGTAGTTGTAGTTCGCAGGCTGGGGAGTATCGTTCAAGAAGGCCCAACTAGTCGGACTGTAAAACATATTGTGGTGGCGCCAAACGGATTTGAAAATACCCGAGGGTAGAATAGGATCATGGTTAGCCCTTACGGGCAGCTATCCAATGACGCCAAATGGATTTAAAAACACCCGAGGATAAGATAGGATAATGGTTAGCCCTTACGGGCAGCTACCCACTTTTTGCCATATCCGCTCTTCTAGCGGTGTGCAAGAACTTCATCCTCGCGTGTTTGGGACGGTGTGACCACATGTGTTAATGGGTTTTGCAAACAAGCCCCTTAGTATTCCTTCCGCCTAGTGGATCATAAGAAGGAGCCTCAATGTTGTCTCGTTCATTCGCGCTCTCCCCCCTACTCTATCGCATGCCACAAATCAAACTCTAGAATGCGACCATTTTTGTTTGTGAGCCTCGTGCCTATCTTGCCTGCTGCCCTCGCCGGCAGCCGGTTTCCCGTAGTCGATGGGGTGATTGGTGATGTACCTCGGGTCAAATCTTTCGAGGCCAGCTCGTTCGCTTCTTACAAGCCCAGAGACAACCTCAACGGTACTATTACTGCCCGCGCAATTACACCCGGAACTCTTCGTTACACCGAGAACTCTGGAGTCTGTGGTATGTCGTTTTATTTTGGCTGGTGTTGTTACCTCGAAGTTAACTCGTGCGGGCAGAGACTACTGCTGGTGTATATCAAGCATCTGGGTATGCCGATCTCACTTCCACTCAAAGCATATGGTAAGTTAGGTGCTCGAATGAATCTCGTGGGCTAATGGCTAATGGACATTCTAGGTTTTGGTTCTTTGCTGCTCGGTCGAACCCCGACACCGCTCCTCTGGCAATTTGGCTCAACGGTATGATTTCGGTTGTCTAATGGGGAGGTTCAGTTATTAACATAAATATCAACAGGGGGACCCGGTGGCTCCAGCATGATTGGGTTGTTCCAGGAGAATGGTCCCTGCCGCATGAACTCCGATAAGGCTACAGTTAGCCTTAATCCGTACTCTTGGAATGCGTACGCAAACATGTAAGTTCTGCGATGAAGCGGTAACAATTTGGCACTAATAGTGTTGTTTTCAAGGTTGTATATCGATCAACCTGTAGGTGTTGGATACTCTTATGGTAGTCAAGTGGTCGGGACTTCACAGGTATGAGCTCAGGTTACTGGGACATGACAATGAAGGTTGAATATACTTCATGGACCAGGATGCTGCTGTCGATGTCTGGAAAATGCTTCAAATATTCTTCAGAGATCCCAAGTTTAGTAAATATGCCACTCGAGACTTCGGTATTTGGACCCAGTCCTACGGTGGACATTATGGCCCTGCGTTTGCGGCTTACTTTTTGTCTCAGAACGCCGCAATTGATGCAGGCACTATTACGGGTGTCAAGATCAACCTGAAGGTTCTGAGCATCGGCAATGGAATTACCGACGCGTACTCGCAATATCCAGGCTATGTTAAGTATGCGCAATCGAACCCGTACCACTCCTTGGTCTCGAGTTCAACTATCAAGTCCGCGAACACTTCGCTTTATCAATCGGGTGGTTGCTTGTC
>WSTG01000493.1:0-17560 GCA_019616325.1 Ceratobasidium sp. 394
TAGTGGGTTTGGTGCTGTGGACAAGACAAAAAAATGGCTGGTTCAAAAGCTGAGATTTCAGTGAAATGGTAGGTACATTGCTTTGTTTGTACCCTGCGCTTCTAGGCTACTTTTCTGCTCCCTGGGGCTCTGGGGACATCCATGGACAGGCAACTACCTCTCACCACTCTCAGGCTCCAATAGCCTCTCCCAGCCATACAAAACTTCCTGATGGCTCTGGCCACAAGGTGAAGGCTTCCAGAGGCTCTGGAGGCTCCCAGAGCCTCCCCAGAGCCAGAGCATTTTTGCAGATGGCCCACCGCACTTGCACCTCGTGCTGCGACGTATGTTTCACCCACATCCTCCCGCTCTAAACCTATATCTATTCTAGTTTGGCCGGACCTGAACTTTCAGAATTTCCTTGTGCGCATAAATCCGGGGAATACTTGGAGTTATCCGGCCTCTCAGGATACCGGCACAACGCTCGACTTCTTCTCGAGCGGAGTTTGTTACCGAAGCGTCACCTGCGGTGGGCTCACCACTTTCTGGCGCTCTCCTTTTGACATCTGCGATACACCTCTCACGCGCCGCAAAAGCAGCGCTCTGATGTCGTAGAGTGTCATTTTGACAGGTGCGCGCCGAGCAGATGGGATGAAAACGTGCAGACCCCGAGCCCCTATATCCAGCCGGTCTCGGCCCATCCCCCTGTCCGACTTCGTGTTAGAAAAATCCCCCAGGGTGCTCGTTCTTTTTCATTTAGTTCTTTTTAGGCCAGCTCGGGCTTGCAGGTTGCCCAGTGGTCAGAATTGGGTATATAAACCAGCTCTGGTCGCGTTTTCCGCCCTCCAAGTAATCCCCCCAAAGTATTCGCATCGCTCGCACTCCATCTCGATTTGACCTTTTCTGATGCTCTACCCTATTGCGACAATGTTCCGTCGACGCGGCTGGTTTGGCGCACTCTGCTTTGTGCTTGCCGCCACGCTGCCAACCTGCGTCCTGGGCTCGCAGGTGCTGTGAGTGGCCTGATTCGTCCCGATACTTGACCTTGGTCGCTGATACAAATAGATAGTCTCAGCCTGTCCAGCCTACCCGCCGTCGGGGCGTTGTCTATCTCATCTCCCCATGTCGTCCATCACTCCCCGCCCGTTACACTCTCCTTCCCCCTTGTCCGGATAGCGGACCTCATGCGCAAGCTGACCGTGTGGTCCGATAACACCGAGCAAATGGTGTCGGATCTATTCACCAAGCCTCGTAAGTGTCTCGCGCCATGACTTGTACAGAGTGCTTACGTGCATTCAGGTACTATCCTCTCTCGACTCGCGTCGCGTGTCCATCGGGCTATTTCCATTTCTCTCCCCCAACCGTCCCCGCCTCCTCTTGCGACCCGGACTATTGGCGGAAGCCCGCCACCAACTCGGACGCGCACTACAACCACCCATCGCCCTGCGCCTCCAGAACCTGCCTATGCCCGACTTAGTGGTCGGTCATGCACACCCCATCGCCCATCCGAGTCGTCCAAATCGTCCGACCCACGATCAAGGCACAGGGCTACTCCGGTCTTTGCTCAGGGGGTAGCTCGCTGCCTTCACATCCTCTCCGCGTCCATTTCTTGGCTTCGACGGGCATTAATCGATGCCGCACTTTTGTTCACCTGGCTCGCCGTGGAATTTTGGTCACCCGACCTGACTACGCGTTTGGCAAACTGTTTCTCCGCCTGTTGCATCATATTCCTCTTTACCTGGAAGGTTCGGAAGGTCGACTACCGCTATGACATCATATTCGAAGGCGATCAGCTCCCCTCGAAGCGCATCCTGGACTGGAAACGGTCTTGGATCGCCTGGTGCCCGTATTTTCGACGGGAACGCATAGATTGGGAAATGTGGGAAGCCATAGACCGCGATATCCAGACCGTCAGGAGGAACTATGGGCGGGTACGGGGCTTCAGCCTCAAGGTGCGAGTGATACACAAGAGGATGGTGCGCGACTGGAACATCACCATCTTCGGGATGCGCTCGGTCGAGGTTCTGGAGAATCCCTACCACGGGAGTAGGTGGCTTTCTTCGTCTTGCTCTACGAGGATGCTAACTTGACTTAACAGCCGATGTGTTCGAGACCGAAGATGATTTCCTATTGTCCGCTCCCGACCTCGACCGCGACCTCGAACTACCCACGCGGGGGTGGGGCGAGCTTGGGCGAGATTTGCTGCTTGGAGAGCCACCGTCCCCTCCGTCGAGTGCCCCACCAACCCCTTCGCCGCGACAGCGCGCGTTCGTACGACCAGTACGCATAGCCGATCCAGACGACCCGCCCGACGCAGGAGAGAGCGAGGGTATGCTGTGGCATTAACCGAGGAACCAATGTGACAGGATTCGGCCAACGAAGCGGTTCGAGCGGCTGGTCCGCCGACACTGACCGAGCTTGAGTGGTTGGCTCGCCGTTCGTCAGCCTGTTTGCGGGAGAGGTCCGCCACACCCGGGCCAACCGTGCTGCCTGGCCCCAGCACGGCGGGGGTTGGTGGACTGGTTCTGCGAGTGGTGCTCGATGAGTGGTGAGCTGTACCGAGAGCGATGAAGTCGTTGCTACCGCTACCCACATCCATGGCCAATGCGCGCCCGCTAAGCCAGCCCGTCGTCTATAACTGCCATAATCTGGTCCCCTTTCTTGAACCCCTGCGGCTTTCGTCCAATCCATTTGCTGCCTCGACCATACCCGCGATTGTAGACCGTTTCTCCTTGTTTTGAACTTGTGCGTTTTGTTTCCTGTTCACTCGCTCTACATAGATTACCCAAAACCCCTTCCTCTCATCCCCTCGTTTACTCCTGAATTGGTGTGGTGTACGATTAGTGTTGCAGAGATCCGATTGCCGTGACCTTCTCTCTGGTCTTGTTTGTGTCCGTACTATATGCTCTATCTTTCGTCCCGTAACCTATTCTCATGACCTCGTCTATATTTCTGCCTTGGCTGGGGAGGTAGAACAGGCAACGTAAGCTGTGAATTCCCCGGGTTCTTCAATTTAGGTGATTGCGGTAGAATCCTGGGTGTTACTAATACTATCATCGTGGCTTCATTCCAGCACCTGGATTCGGGTCAACTGCACAGCCTTACTGTATTTGCGCGCTGCCTGTGTGGATAAAAGACGCCGACTACGCATATAATTCAGTTGTAACAATAGATGAAGTCTTTCGAGTCGATCCCATTGTTCAAATCTAGAGGTTGACCACCCCACCAAAACTCAGGAGAGCTCCAGAGGGCTCGGGAATGCATATCGTGTTTGTTTGCACGTGCTTTTAATCGCAAGTGAGCCCCCGTCTTGCTGGTGGGCGCCCGTTTACAATCAGACAATTGCGAGCTTCCTGGTGCGCGTGAGCTCCGACAGAGGCTGCTGCTGATGCACTGTCCATGACACACATATTTGCCACTCGCTATATTTTGGGACCAACGTGGCCGCTCTATTCTAGACGACGATAGCATACGGAAACCAACGATACAGAAGCTCGCAACGCAAACGAAAGACACGGTTTAAAGAGACAAAGAACCCAACGAACGTTCAAAAGGTGTAAAAGAGGGACCCACAGCAACATCCATGCTCAGTCCAGAGAACTCAAGAGGCCGGACCCACTCGCCGAGCTCTCTCCCGCGCTCGGCTGCTGGCTAGTGGTCGGACGAGGACCGCGATGAGCAGGGTCGAAGCCGATCGAGCCTGGTATCGGTGGACGTCTCCAAAGGGCCGGGTCGTTTGGTGTCCCGGCGAACGGACTCCCCACGGTAGGGAACATCACCGTGCCAGGAGGGAGTATACCACGCTCCAGAGGACTCAGCTTCCGATTCGGGTCTGGGCGAAATCCATTAATGCCATAAAACCTCCGGTAAAAGTCCTCGCTTGGGAGGCTTCTGCCGGCGGTTTGGGACGGGGAAGAGGGGCGTTCTGAGGCCGGGGCCGGTGGAGAGGGTTCGGCGATGGGGGGATCCTGGGTAGTACCTTCCCGGGCTGGTTGGTCTCCCGGTGTGGCTGGGGCCTGTGGAGAGCGGGGTTCGGCGCCGAGAGGATCTTGGCTACCGGCCTCCTCGGACTCTTCGTCCACCGCTGTGACTGGAGGTGGTGGGGAGCAAGGGTCGGCGTTGGGCGGATCCTGGCTATCCTCCTGATGGGCCGGGTCCGCCGTAGTAGAATCATCCGGCCTTTTTGCTGCTCGTCCAGGTGGTACATTGCCCGTGAAAATGCCCCAGATGCCAACAAAAACGAGCACTGGCGAAAGGTATGAGTTGTCGGCTCAGGAAGAGTTGAATTACTACATACCTGCCAGCCCCGAGCATGCCATACTCACAAGTGCGAGAGGGAAGGGATAGGGGGAATGTACGACGAAGGAGGGACAATGCCACGTACCCTCCAGTTGAAGCTTCAACCAAGATTTCAAAACCAACATGAGTTTCGCGATGAATGTTTCCGACGGTGCAGGTACTGAGCAAGAACGGCCCAATCGGTTAGGAACTGACGAAATGCAATGCGATACTCAACCCACCAATGATCTCAGGCATAAACGAGTGTCCCGGCCCAATACAAAATCTGAAACGTTTGTCCAACCAGCAAGACCCCCAGACCAAATCCACCTCCTCGAATAATACTATCGGCACTCTGGCCGAGGGAAGGCCGAGATCTGGTGGTAGGTCTAGCTCGTATAAGTGCGTGCACAACGCAATCCGAACATATACTCACCACGAGCAAAGTATACTTGCCAACTGGCAGCGAATTCATGGGCAATTGCTTGGATTTGATGGATGAATATGACCCCTGTGAATTCTGAAATCGTCCATGAAGAAAGCCTGCAGGTGTGGTCTCGGTCAGTAGCTTCCCAGGAGGATGGACTGGAAATCAGGAAAGGAGACTCAATCCTGAGGCGCACCAGATGGTTGAGTTGCTGTCAAAAAGCAAGGTCATGAATGGACGTAAGCAGCAATCGCTGCGATGATAACTGGAATAGCGAGCAACATATTTGACGAGGAGCAAAGTACGGAGATGAGATTTTAACTCGTGGAGAGTGTGTGTGGGAGAAAAGAGAGCTGAGCGTTGCCCCTATCCGTCGGTGCGCTTAAAAAGGGGATTGTTTGGATCAACGTTATAGTACCAAACCTCCTCACGTGATCGTGCCAAATCGTAGCCATAGTACGCGCTCTGTATATCCCGTTGTCTCAATAGCCAAAGGCAAGCCTATGCTAATGCGTCCAACGCTGCCTTTTCGATAAATTCACATTGTTCATAGGGCACATAGTACATAAAGTAGCAATATATTATCTAGCTACCGCATTGGTGGATACCGCAGTCCTTTTCGCTCTAATAGCGGCAACCGCTTCATTCACCCTCTTGTTATTCTCATGCAAGCCCAGGTACGCACGTGTATGTGCCGAAACCTGGCCAAGCCTTTCCCAATCACCCAGTCCTATTCCTTGCATCCCCTGGTCGACATTAAAACGAAAGTAGACACCTGGGTAATCCATAAACCTGCTCGCAATGTCTTGCGCGGTCGCTTCGCAATCGACAGCCGTCCTTGTTAGGGCTTTGATGACGTCCTTGGGTATAATATTCTGGAAAAGTCCTGGCTTGGGGATGGCGATAGTTTTCGCTTGACCGGTCCCGATACTGATTACGCATGAGATGTAACGACCGGGAAACACAAGCTTGGCTTCCGCCAAAATCTGCGCTGTGGGGTTGTTGCAACCGACTCCCCCGTCCACAAATGTCGTGGTCGTACCCATATCTTCAATGGCGATTTGTTTGAAGAACGTAGGCGCGGCGGAAGTGGCACGAGCAGCCTCCCAGATTTTGCAATTCGGCATCTGGTTCTGATAACCGTTATAGGTGCGAAAGCGGCAGGGCATCCTAGCGGTCATATTTTCTGCAGACATGGCGCACACAAACCTAATGTTCAAAAGTAAGTCCGAGTTCAAGAGTCGAAATAAGGTATGCCTACACTCTGCATGCGGTTCCATCGGGTCGTACATCCAACATCCTCGCGTCTTCGTCACAGCTCTCAGTATCATCGTGCACGATCTGTTTGATCACTCTTTCTAGACTGGAGGTCTTGAAGCGCCCATCCTGCCACACGCGCTTGGTCAAAGCACAGTTGTGTCGCCGAGTGAGATGACATCGGGCGAGATAGGGGCGGGTCAAGAAGATTGAGTTGGGCAGAACAAGCATAGAGTAGGCTATATCTTAGGCACAATAGAGTCAGCGGCTGGTGGTAGCAAGTAGGATATTCCGAAAAGGTCACGTGATGAATGGCCCTCAGACCTTCGATCACATCTAAGATCTTGCTATCTCAGTGATGTTGGCGAAACTTGCTAGGTCCTAACTGGCCTGCAATAGTCTCCCTAGGGTTTCTTCGGCCTTTGATTAACGGGATCTGTGTGAAGTCTAGTAGGCACTGGCTTTCTTGCGTTTGCTGTTTGGGGTGAGCGAGCTTCATGTTCCAGTTCGGCCGAACCTGAATTTTTCAGAATTTCCTGGTGCGCATAGAATCAAGCAATGCTGGTTACCCGGCCTCTCGGGATGCTGGTACGACACTCGACTTCTTCTAGGGCGGAGTTTGTTATCGAAGCATCACCTTGCGCACCACTTTCTGGCGCTCTCCTTCTGCCCTCTGCAACTCTCCTCTCGCACCCCACAAAAACGTCTCCCTGATGTCATAGGATGTTATTTTAATGAGGGTGTCGGACGGATGGGATGGAAGCCCGTAGACCCCGAGCCCCTATATTCAGCCAGCCTCGACCCATCCCCCTGTCGGACTTGTTCCAAAAAACGTTCGTCAGGGTGCGCGTTCTTTTTCATTTAGTTCTTTTTTAGGGCAGCTCGGGCTTGCAGGTTGCCCATTGGACGGAATCGGGTATATAAACCAGCTCTGGTCGCGTTTTCCGCCCTCCAAGAAACCCCCCGAAGTATTCGCATCGTTCGCAATCGAATTCGACTTGACCCAACTCGACTCAACCCGAACACTACTTGACTTTCCGCTATGCTCTACTCTCTCGCGGCAATGTTCCGTCGACGCGGCTGGTTTGGCGCACTCTGCTTTGTGCTTGCCGCCATGCTGCCCACTTACGTCCTGGGCCCGCAAGTACCGTGAGTTATCCGACTCGCTCCGGTCTTTAATATTGGTCGCTAATGCAAATGGGTAGTTCCAACCCGTCCACCCTGCCCGTCATCGCGGCGTTGTCTACCCCATCTCCCCACGTTGTCTACCCTTCCTCGCCCCCTATACTCTCCTTTGCCCCGATATGGATAACGGAGTTCACGCGCAAGCTCACCGTCTGGTCCGATAACACCAAGCAAGCGGTGTCGCGTCCGTCCAACAAGCCTCGTAAGTGTCTCGTACTGTGACTCGTACGGAGTGCTTACGTGCATTTAGGTTTCATGTTCTCTCGACTCGGCTTACGTGCCTTTCGAACTATCTTGGTTTCGCTCTCAGGACCATTCCCGCTTCCTGCTGCGACTCGCACCATAGGCAGAAGCCGTTCACCGACTCCGACGCGCACCACGGCTACACACCACCCTGCGCTTCCCAAACCCGCCTACGCCCGACTCGGGCGGTCGTGCGCATCTTGTCGCCTGTCCAGGCCCACTAAACACATCCGCAAGCCATACGGTTCACGATCTGGTTATTCCTCGAGGCTTGCTCACCTCTTGCGCACACTCTACTCGCTCTTTGTTGACACTGTGAGGTTTCCTGCAGCGTTCGTGGAGGCGTTTCTTTTGCTCGACACATCCTCGCAACTGATATGGACCTTCAACCTCCTTTTATACACCCTTCTATTCACTCTCGAGGTTCGGCAGGTGCATTACCACTGCACTGTTATAATCGAAGGCTACCAGTTCTCTTCGAAGCGTATCTTGAACTGGGAACGGACTTGGACTGCCGACTGTGCTTACTTCAACCGCGAAGACATGGACTGGAAAGTCTGGGAAGCCATAGACCGCGATATTCAGTGCGTTAGGATGGAGAAGGCGCGTATACGGGGTCTTAGCCTCAAGGTGCGAGTGATACGCGAGAGGACGGTGCGAGACCGGTACTTTAATATCTTTGGATTGCGTTCGGTCGAGGTTCCGGAGGTTCCCTACCACGGGAGTAGGTGGCTTTCTTCGTCTTGCTCTACGAGGATGCTAACCTGATTTAATAGCCGATGTGTTCGAGACCGAAGATGATTTCCTACTGTCCGCTCCCGACCTCGACTGCGACCTCGAACTGCCTAAGCGGGAGTGGGGCGAGATTGGGCGAGATTTGCTGCTTGGAGAGCCACCTACCCCTCCGTCGAGTGCCCCACCAACCCCTTCGCCGCGACTGGGTGCGTTCGTACGACCAGTACGCATAGCCGATCCGGGCGACCCGCCCGACGCAGGAGAGGACGAGCGTATGCTGTGGCATTAACCGAGGAAGCAGCGCGACAGGATCCGACCAACGAAACGGTTCGAGCGGCTGGTCCGCTGACACCGACTGAGCTTGAGTGGTTTGCTCGTCGTTCGTCGGTCCGTTTGCGGGAGAGGTTTATCACACCCGGGCCAACCGTGTTGCCTGGCCCCAGCACGGCGGGGGTTGGTGGACTGATCCTGCGAGTGGTGCTCGATGAGTGGTGAGCTGTACCGAGAGCGATGAAGTCGGTGCTACCGCTACCCACGTCCATGGTCAGTGCACACCTGCCAATGCAGCTGTCGTCCTCAACCGCCATAACCTGCTGTCCTCTCGTCAATGCCCGGAGTTTCCGTCCCATCCTCTATGCTACTTTGATCATATCCGTGATCGCAAATCGTTTCCCTTTATCTCGGACTTATACGTTTTGTTTTCCGTTTAACTGTTCTATATAGATTCTGGGGTATCATTCCCCCCGTCACTCGTTTACTTCTGAATTGGTGTAGTGTATGATTAGTGTTGTGGAGATCCGATTGCCGCTACGTTCTCTGGTCTTTTTCCTGTCCGTACTGTATACTCTATTTTTCGTCCCATAACCAGCTAATATCGGGGCCTTCCCTATATTTCTGCCTTAATAGCTTGAAGTATATGATGTGAAACTGGAGCTCTTAATGCTTTATATTGTCCGATTCGAGTGATTACAATAGAATCCCGGATGCATCATTACCGCACCATTATAGTAAGGCTTCATTTCAGCGCCTGGGCCCGGATCAGCCGTGGCCGTATGTATGAACTCTTCCGCATATAATTTAGTTTAAAGACGAAGTCCTTCGAGTCGGTCCACTTACCTAAACCTTGGAGTTGACTGTACCCCTTCCTACGCTTAGAGACCATTTCTTGCTTTCTAATGCAGCCGATGGCAACTATCACTTATACTTCACACAACGACAGGCGAGAAAACTACCGCGCACTGCCTCAAGCGCTGCGGTCGATTGGACTGGTGCGTGCAAGATCTAGCATGCTCGTTCCAGCACATCCACCCCGGCCCGTACAATCTGGACCAAAGGCCTCGCACGATTCGGAACACGAAGTTGGCCTAATGTGGGGAATAAAGTATAAAAAAGGAGAAAGTTGGTCAAAGATTTTCCTACGAGCTGTGGGCGGCATCTTGCGCTTTGTGGAGCCGGGAGCGGCGAAGAGCAACTTTCCAGAGGTTGTGGAATACGGCAAAGAGCGACCTAAGTGTTAAACCCCTTTAGGCTATTCTGTCCCCTATCGGTGGGAGGAGTTCAATATATGAAATTATAGTGTAGTCAAAATTCGCAATGTACAATCTTTCGCCAAGGTGTGTAACACTTGGAAAGCGACAGTAATGTTTTGTTCCCTGGACGATGCCTGTATGCGCTTGTTGTGTGATGTTGTCGTATTTGGTGCTGTGTGGCGGCATCAGCGTTTGCAACCTGCCACCACCATGAAGACTCTTGCACGCGGGTTTGAACACTTGACTCTTTATTTCCATAATCTCTGGGCTGCGAATCGCAAAATTTGTTGAAATTTCTCTCCCAGACCGATGGATGGATTTCCGACGACTCTGAGCTAGCGCTACTTCTACTATATTGCTCCTCACCTACTCCTCACAAGCACATCTTCCTCGAGCTCGCCGCTAAACACTTCAACTATTCCGCTCCTCGCTGATGAACCTGACTTGTCACCAGTCGCGCCGGTCTACGCCCGACCTTTTGCCGCAGCCATCTTCATCTTCGCCGCGTTCATCCTGGGCTGGTTCACTGCTACGTGTGTAATCGCCCTCTTCACAGACCTTGCATATGCTACGGATATCGTGTTGGGGCTCCACGAACGTCAACTCTTGATCACAGCGACCAATCTGGTCCCGATGCCCGCGTCTTTGACTAATTTGCTCAGGCCGCAAGCGCATGGGACTCGGTTGTATCGGAGGCGATAGGGCTTCTCGCAGTTGAAGAACGAACGTAAGTTTAGTTACATTCTTAGCAGGCATTCATCTGTGGCTGATTTATTATACTCAATCTTCCCGCTCCATCTGCTGCAACCTCGGTCTTGCGTGTTGCGCTTCCCTCTCAATTAAATGCCGCCACAAACATCACAGATACACTACGGGGCTTATTCGCTCCCCACACAACCCACCGCACTCGCACTCGCACCTCCTACCGCGATGTATGTTTCACCCACATCCTCCCACCCTTCCACTTTTGCAATCGGACACGGTACGCGGGTGTCGGGCCTGGCCCTAGGGAACCCGACGCCTCTTTTCCCGGTCCGGGCGAGCCTAGGAGCAAACGAGGGACCTGGGGACCCAGTATTGGAGGCGGGTGGGGGTGTAGTATGAGACGGAACTGTGAGAACCACGGCCTCGGCCGTTGTCGAACTAGCTCAAGCTTGCGAAGGTCGAGGCTGGCCATTCCCGATCGCACTATGGGCGTCCCCCTGCTGGCAGAGGAGGGCGAGAATACGGGCTCGTCAAGGCCGTATCTGATATTGGCGAGGATAGCGGACATATCGCGCCATTCCCTCAGTTTGGATCTAATTCGGAGGCTATCGCGCGAAGGACACTACAGCGATGGGGCAGGACACCACAGCAATTGTACGCCAAGACAATGCATCTAGGTACTTGCTACTGGATAATTCTGCGCAACACCTCCCCCCGCCTGGGATCAAATAGGCCTTCTAAGCCGACACGGACGACGTGCTGGAGGTGGTGTGTGAAAAGCAACCGAGGAGCACCATATCTCGAGCCGAGCGCATCGCCGCTGCCCGCGCAAAACGCGGACGAAAATCATCCCGGTCGGATATGGACTGGGGTCCAGGAGAGGTCACCCAGGAGCCTTAAAGCTGTGATATCCGAGGTTGGAGTAAGGAGACGTCGAGCGGCGGGTGACGCATAGGGGCAGGGCGGGAAGGGTACCTCACCATGCCTCGATCTATCTAGGATGAAAGGGCTAGGGTCGAGCGCATGGTTGAGTATTAAGGTCGAGGAGGCAAGGGAAGAGGCGTAGGTCTAATTCGCGTACATATCTCCATCTATTCGACTCCATTTCCTGCTTCATCACCCTTCGTTGCCCCAGTTTACAGCGCGTTCCTTCTTATGAAATGACTCGGTTCGCTCGACTGCTGTCTATCTATTATCCTATTGCTTTTGGAGTGGTGGAACTAAATCCTTTGTCTGTGGTTTCTGCTTTGCTTGCTGTATGCTGCATTAGGCTATGGTGGCGTGAAAATACGGCATTCATGTGCTCACGTTGACTGGGTGAGACAACTATAGAGTCGGTAGGATTGGTAGTTTGCCCCCAAAGTAAACGTCGACTATTCTAGGGTAAACGAGTGCTAACCTACCAAAAATGGTGGCTTGACGACATCTGCATATAGTTTCGCGGGTGCTGAGATATCTGTGTACCCTTGTGGGTTTGGAACCTCGGCGCCAAACATCATCAGGGCCGGCCATACGGGTCGCGGTTTGCACGTTTCGAGCTGCATCCATGCAGATTTTGTTTCTGCCCGACAAATAATCTTGGCTAGCATCGCTGAGCCTGAATAAATATTAAACTGCGTCCTGAGTACAAGCTTTCCAGATACATCAACAACTCAAATCTCCATGCCCTCAACGGAAGCCCCGGCCCGGTCCTCTGCTGTTGGCCCCCTTTTCTACCCCCAAGCTATCGGAAACCGATAGAATAAAACTCACGTATTACACAAACCGCGACTCTCTCCCAGCGTTGTGCACACTCTCGGATTCCACCTGGCCATAGTATGTTGCCTGCGAGCCCCGTGCGCCAGTCTGGACCTATCTATATTCTAGTTCGGCCGGACCTAAACTTTTCAGAATTTCCTTGTGCACATAAATCCGGGCGATACTTAGAGTTATTCGGCCCCTCGGGATATCGGCGCATCGCCCGGCTTGCCGAGGGCGGAGTTTGTTACCGAAGTGCCACCCTGCGGCGCGTTCGTCAATTTCTAGCACTCTCTTTCTGACCTCTGCGATACACCTCTCACACGTCGCAAAAGCATCTCTCTGTCAGATGTTGTAGAGTGTCATTTCGACAAGCGCGCGCCGAGCAGATGGGATGGAGACGTGCAGACCCCGAGCCCCTATATCCAGCCGGTCTCGGCCCATCCCCCTGTCCGACTTCGTGTTAGAAAAATCCGCCAGGGTGCCCGTTCTTTTTCATTTAGTTCTTTTTAGGCCAGCTCGGGCTTGCAGGTTGCCCAGTGGTCCAGAAATCGATATATAAGCTAGCTCTGGTCGCGTTTTTCGCTCTCTAAGTAATCCCCCCGAAGTATTCGCATCGCTCGCACTCCATCTCGATTTGACCTTTTGTGATGCTCTACTCTGTTGTGACAATGTTCCGTCGACGCGGCTGGTTTGGCGCACTCTGCTTTGTGCTTGCCGCCACGCTGCCAACCTGCGTCCTGGGCTCGCAGGTGCTGTGAGTGACCTGCTTCACTTCAATACTTGACCTTGATCGCTGATACAAATAGATAGTCTCAGCCTGTCCAGCCTGCCCGCCGTCGGGGCGTTGTCTACCCTATCTCCCTATTCCGTCCACCATTCTCCGCCCCCTACACACTCAACCTCCTTCCACCCAATCCGGATAACGGACCTCATGCGCAAGCTGACCGTGTGGTCCAGTAACACCGAGCAAATGGTGTCCGATCTATTCAGCAAGCCTCGTAAGTGTCTCGCACCATGACTCTTATAGAGTGCTTACGTGCATTTAGGTACCATGTTCTCGCGACTCGGGTCCTGTATCTATCGAGCCGTTTCCCTTCCGCCTCCCCGACCGTCCCCGTCCCCTCCCGCGACTCGCACCCTCGGTGGAAGCCCGCCATCGACTCGAACGCGCACCACGAGCACAGACCGCCCTGCGCTTCCCGAACCTGCGTACGCCCGACTCGGGCGGTCGTACACGTCCCGTCGCCTGTCCGGGTCATCTAGACACATCCGCAAGCCATACGGCTCACGATCTAGTTTTCCCTCGAGGCTCGCTCGCCACCTGCGAGCACTCTACTCGTTCTTTGTGGACGCCGTGAGGCTTCCCGCCGCACTCGCCGAGGCATTTCTTTTGCTCGGCACACCCTCGCAAATAATACGAACCTTCGGCCTCCTTGAATTCACCCTTCTGTTCATTATCCAGTGGCGGAGGGTGCATTATCGCTACACTCTTACGATTGAGGGCTACCAGTTCTCTTCGAGGCGCATCCTGACCCGAAAACGACTTTGGACTCCCGATTGTCCTTACTCCTACCGCGAATCTATGGACTGGAAGACTTGGCATGCCATTGACGGCTATATCCAGTACATCAGGATGAAGAAGGCGCGTATATGGGATTTCAGCCTCAAGGTGCGAGTGATACGCGAGAGGACAGTCCGCGACTGGTACTTTACCATCTTTGGGATGCGTTCAGTTGAGGTTCCGGAGGATCCCTACCACGGGAGTAAGTGCCTTCATTTATGTTACACTTTGAGGTGCTGACTGGATGCAATAGCCGATGTGTTCGAGAACGAGGACGACTTGGTCCTAACCATTCCTGATCTCGACCACGACCTCGAACTACCCACACGGCCGCGGGGCGAGCTTTGGCGAGATTGGCTGCTCGGAGAGCCACCTACCCCTCCTTCGAGTGCCCCACCGACCCCTTCGCCACCACAGCGCGCGTTCGTACAACCAGTACGCATAGCCGATCCGGGCGACCCGCCCGACGCAGGAGAGGACGAGGGTATACTCTGGCATTAACCGAGGAACCAGTACGACAGGATTCGGCCAACGAAACGGTTCGAGCGGCTGGTCCGCCGACACCGACCGAGCTTGAGTGGTGGCTCGCCATTCGTCAGCCTGTTTGCGGGAGAGCTCTGCCACACCCGGGCCAACCGTGCTGCCTGGCCCCAGCACGGCGGGGGTTGGTGGACTGACCCTGCGAGTGGTGCTCGATGAGTGGTGAGCTCAACCGAAAGCGATGAAGTCGGTTCTACCGCTACCCACATCCGTAGTCAATGTACGCCCGCCAATGCAGCCATGGTATATAACCGCCATAATCTGGTGCCCTCTTTCAAATCTCCGAAGCCTTCGTCCAACCCTCTATGCTGCATCGACCATACCCGCCACCGCGGACCGCCCCCCACCGCCTCGAACTTATATGTTTTGTTTTCTGTTTAACCGTTCTATATAGATTCTGCAATATCCTTTCCTCCCGTCACTCTTTTACTTCTGACTTGGTGTGATGTACGATTAGTGTTGTGGAGATCCGATTGCCGCTGCATTCCCTCTGGCCCTGTTCGTGTCCGTACTTTGTACTTAATTTTTCGTCCCATAACCCAATTTCAAGACCTGATCTTATATATTTCTACCTTGTTTGGAAACATATGCCGTGAAGCCGAAGCCGTGAACGCTTTCCATTATTCAACTTAGGATATTTCGATAGAATCCTGAGTGTTACACCAAATTAAGCTTCCTCCCAGCGCCCGGACTCGAGCCGGGTCAAATAAAGCTGTATATGTGAACTCTTCTCGCGTGAACAAAATCAACTCGCTACTACGCATATAGTTAAGTTTCTAGTTGAAGTCCTTCAAGTCGATCTAATCATTCAAATCCAGAGATTGACCGCCCCACCAAAACTCAGAAGAGCTCCGCAGGGCTCAGAAATGCATCGCGTATTTGTTGTCGCAGCGAGCCGGAAACCGAGCAAAACCGAGTGAATAAGCCGTGAGGATGTAGCGTACACGAACGAGAGCAAAATGGGCGGTACTGTACAGCCAGCCACACGAACAAGCGCCAAAAACGCGACACTCCAATAGGTTTGCACATGCTTTTAATCGCAAGTGAGTCCCTGTCTTGCTGGTGGGTGGCCGTTTAGAGTCAGACAATTGTGAGCTTCGTGATGCCCGTGAGCTTCGACATAGGTTACTAATGCACTATTCATGACGCAAATATCCGCCACTCGCTATAGTTTGGGACCAACGTGGCAGCTCTATTCTAGACGCGACGACGACAGCATACGGAGACTAACGATACACAAACTCGCAACGCAAACGACAGACAGGGTTTACAGGAATAAACAAACAAACAAAGCTTCAACAAGGTGCATGAGAGGAACCCACATCAACGTCCACGCTTAGTCCAGAGAGTTCAAGAGGACAGACCCACTCGCCGAGCTCTCTCCCGCGCTCGGTTGCTGGCTAGTGGTCGGACGAGGGCCGCGATGAGCAGGGTCGAAGCCGATCGAGCCTGGTATCGGTGGGCGTCTCCAAAGAGCAGGGTCGTTTGGTGTCCCGGCGAACGGACTCCCCACGGTAGGGAATGTTACGGTGCCGGGAGGGAGTATACCCCGCTCCAGCGGACTCAACGTCCGATTCGGGTTCGGGCGAAAGCCATTAACTCCATAAAACCTCCGGTAAAAGTCCTCGCTTGGGAGGGTTCTGCCAGCTGTTTGGGACGGGGCAGGAGGGCGTTCAGCGGCCGGGGACGGTGGAGAAGGGTCAGCGCGGGGAGGGTCCTGGGACTCTTGGTCCACCGCCGCTGCTGGGGTCGGGAGAGAGCGGGATTCGGCGCTAGGGTGATCTTGGCTATCGGCCTCCTGGGACTCTTGGTCCACCGCTGTGGATTGAGGCACTGGGGAGGAGAGCTCGGGGCTGAAGGGATCTTCGCTACTCTCCTGTGACTCTTGGTCTACCCCTGTTGCCGGAGGTGGCGCGGAGCAGGGGTCGGCGCTGGGTGGATCCTGGCTATTCCCCCGGGACTCTTGATCCACCGCAATAGAATCAGCTGGCACATTAAATGCTTCCGCGGGTAGTTTATTGGGCTGACGGGCCCTCCAGATGACGAGCATTAGCACTAGGGAAAGGGGTGAGTTGTTGGTCATGGAGAGTCAAACTACTACACACCCGTCGCCAAGCACCCCACAACGATAATCACATCTAAACAAATGTATAGTTGGTGAGTCTCGGTGAGGAATATGGGAGAAAATTACAATATTACGAATGAATGAGGGAAGAGATAGGGGATCGTACGCTGACAGAAGGGACAACCCTACGCACCAGCTAGTGTGAGCCCCATTAACCAAGACTCCAGAGCCCTCATGAGTGTGGCGATGAAGGTTTCCGGTGGTATTGGTACTGAGCAAGCTTAAGATTGTCCCAATCGGTTAGGAAGTGACGAAATGAAATGCGATACTCGACTCACCGATGATCTCACGCACAAACGAGTGTCCCGGTCCAATGCAAATGCTGAAGTGGTCGTCCTTTCGGCAAGATCCCCAGGCCAGATCAATCTCCTCGAATAATATCAGAGGTGTCCTGAGAGGGGGAAGGCCGAGATACTGTCGTAGATCTAGCCCGTATAAGTGCGCGTACAACGTATTCCGAATAGATTCTCACCATGAGCAAAGTATACTTGCCAACTGGCAGCCAACTCATGGGTATACGCTTGGATCTGGTAGATAAACGCCGCCCTCTTGAATTCGGAAAGTGTCCAAGGTGAATACCTGTAGACATGATCTTGGTCAGTGCTTTACTATGAGGGGTTGGATGTGAGGCGGAAGAGACGTGGTCGTGAGGCGCACCAGATTGTTGCATTGGGATCGGAAAGCAAGGTCATCAGGGGAACATACGCAGCGATTGCTGCAATAATAACTGGGATCGCGGACAGCATATTTAAAGAGCAAAGGTACAGAGATGCCGGTCCTAGTCGTGGAGAGAGAGAGCAAGAGAGAGGGAGGGAGGAAAGAGAGCTGAGCGTTGCCCCTATTCGTCGGCGCGCTTAAAAAGGGGATTGTTTGGATCGGCCAAACACGAGTCCTCACGTGATCAAGCGTGTAGGCAGCGGCTAACTTGAACACCCAGAACTCACCACTTGACACACTCAAGTCCTACGAGGCATAGAGAGTTGCGCGGGGATCGAGTGATTATATGACCTCCGTGGTGGTTCCATATCTAGGATCCTACTTCATCAAATTACCGGCCACCCAAGAAAGTAAAGAGCAGAAGAAATGGGCTGATAATTTTAGGTCCCAGGTTTTGACGCAAAAGGCTTCACCCAAGACGACGTCACCTTGCTTGCAAAGGTCACCCCCCCCCCCCACACACACAATTGTCGCACCATCAATCTGAAGGGTCCAAAGGGTCCATATTCGTCCGCAGACCCTTAGAGCAGCCTCAAGGT
>WSTG01000494.1:0-17558 GCA_019616325.1 Ceratobasidium sp. 394
AGCGCGCGGCTCCTATAAGATTCGGAGCCGCGCCAACCCGAGCTATACTTACCTAATCGCCAGTCACTACACGTGACCCTTAACACAGACTGCGGACTGCGGACTGCGGACTGCGGATCCTACATGTATATAAGAAGAGGCAAAAGCAAGATGGCGCCCCATCTTGCTTTATCTCGTCTACCACAGTGACTTGTACCTTACTTAGAAACACGAATACAGACATAGACTTTAGCATTACAAACAACCTTCATTACCTCGCAGAGGCAGCAACAGAACAGAACGACCACTCCTTGAGCCTGAAACCCCAGATCAGAACAGGTCGCGACATTTACCAGTCGTTTACGGAGTCCAGAAACAACAGCGCAATCTTGTTCCGGCCTCCAGGAACGTCTGTGCCAACCCCAGGGCGTATTGAAGCAATCTTACAGGAACCCGATGACGCGAATAGGGCCTTGAATCGACCTCGTATCGTTGTATTGGCTCACGCATTTATCCCACTATCACCCGATGATGCCGCCAACGATCCATACAGGAACCACCCAATAGTCGGGACGACGCGCTTTAACATCATGGGCCTTGTTTACGACGCACTTGATAGCAATCATGTGCACATACTTGACCCAGAAAATATTGGCTTGCACATCGCGGTATGCAGTTTTGCGGACCCAACTGACTTGATGTCGGCACCTTGCGCTGTGGTAGTGGACCTTGACATGGTACGTAACATGGATACTTGTTGCGCTTGTAGTTTGCTAACGAGCCTTTTAGAAACACGTTTTCCATTCTTAATCGGGTACATTCCTAAGACAATACGAATCCAAGTTGCTTGTGTAGATAGTATGAAAAAACCTCGTTATAGCTCCCACAGAAATAATCTCACGAGAAGACGGTATATGCAAAGAAGCGCAATCAATACGGATTCCGCCGGAGCTCTCCAGGAGAACGGGAGATAGACGTAAATCTAGACGTGATCAGACTCCGATAAATATACAATTAGATACAAAAATCTTACCAAGTGCACTCCAACGGACGCGAGACGACTGCCATAGGGAGCGTGTGGGTCTTCCGTTACAACTTTAATACCCGCAACACACATGTATAAGAACGTAACCAGAGGCGTCAAAAGCGCCATAATAACAAGAAACAGACACTGAGTTGGTCAGTACGTTCTGACCCCGGAGAAATACACTTACAAAAGAGCATCCAGGCATGCGGCGGTGTGTAGTTCCTGAGGGCCCGGCGTTTGAGCCTTGTGGTCGTTGATTAAGCAACCCAATGCGCGGCTTGAAGCCGTTGGGTTGTTCGGCCATAAACTTCTCTGAGATTACCGGGTTAGTATGGCAAGTGGGGTCAATGAAATTTACGTACTGAAGTCACGTTCAAAACTGTCCTGAGTGTAAGCGCTGATACTGACGCGGGTGGGGTTGGAGTTAGCTACATTCATGATGTAGAGTCGCGGTCCGCAAATCTGTTGGGTAAATATGATATAAAAACACCCCTGGAGTTGAATTGTTCAACTCACTGTCATGGCTTGGACTTTGTGTTGGTTGCCTAGAGAACAGATCTTTAGCTGCCGATCCCAACAAAGCTTAAAAATATGTACTAAATCCCCTGCTTGCATATCTCCGTGCCGTCGTGATATCGACAAAATGTACCTGTCCATCAGAAGTTCCTCCCACAATCATGTCTGCAGCTGTAATCGCTACAGAAAGGACCGAAGAACGCGCGTGGTTAGCAGGTGCGTCTGCAGACAAGTCGACCACCCTCGGGTTAGAGATGACAGGGCCCGTAATTTGCAAGTCCCAGTAAACCAGCTGCTGATCAAGCGTAGAAACAGCTAGATAATCTTCATGCTCGGAGACTGCGCATCGTGCGCTACACGGGTCAAGTTAGCACTTGGTGTTTAATTGGATGTTCTGAAGTTTGCGCTTACATTTTGTATTCGTAGTTTGTGGTGATACGACATGGCTGCTGTGTGAAGTAAACGGCATAAATGCTAAAAGCCATAATGAGTTGCAAACATGTACTTAGACCGAATAGGAAATACATACGCTAATCCGGTGGAACCTCCCACGATCAAGTTGAAATGGATGTGCCCGTAAAACACTAAGCAGTTAATTGACGTATTCACGTCCTCGAAGGGCTCCAGACGGTCAACAACTTGATAGCCATCGGAATCATCTGAATCGTCATCTTCGGTCGGTTCATGGCGGCTCAACGCGTTACTACGCTGCAAGATAACTACTTCGCGAGCGGTTGAGAGAGCGACATATCTGGCAGACTCGGTGAAGGCGATTGCCGTGACCATTCCCAAAGGAGCAGGCGACTCATAAATTAAGGAAAGTGTCAAAGGCACCTGCTACGCAACTTTCTCAGTCAGCTAATTTATCGCCCAAACCTCGGATAACATCACTTGCCTTGCCCATCTGGAGTTGCCCGAGGAAAACGCGACCATCACTACAACCGGCAAAAAAGGAAAGGCCTGAGGCCCAGGCAATGCACGTCACCCAAGCAGCCCCCGTGTTGATAATTACGTGAAAAGTCAAGTCCCAAGTGTCCGTCAAAACAAGCATACGGCGGTTTTGACAGTCAGAGCTCGTCAAAAGCCATCGACCGCCAGAAGAGACCGACATCACGCGAACGTCTGGCGTGTGAGGGCTCATTTGGTGATGGATTGGCCAGTAGGCATAAGGAACGGAGTTAGTCGACGGGGTCAAAAGCATATTGGAGAAGGCGTGTGGAAGACTGAGCAAGGTGGATGCGAGACTGAGCGAGGTGGATGCAGGACGAGAGGAGGTGTGTGGAAACATTAACGCAAGTCAGCTATTTATAAGTTCGTCGGCCAGAGTTCGACGAAGGTATAGTTTCAAGTCAGGCGGAGTCAGATTGTCGGTAGTCGAGGCATAATCCAGAGTTTGTGAAGGAGGTACAAAGGGCACCCAGATGTGGAGATGCTTCAAGCTGAGAGTTCAAGAGTTCGATTAGCGTGCCGGAAAGATGCAGGCGGAGAGTCAAGGTTCAATTTACTAGATCAAAAGCCTTTATCCGAAGGTTGGAAACGAGGACAAGATCAACTGAAGAAGGTGGAGTAGAGGGTTAAACGGAGAACTCTGACTAAATTTACGTTTGTTGCGTCAAGCAGAGACTCCAAGCACGTAATTTCAAGAGCGAGCACCAAAGCAATATACAAAGACGAGGGAGACAGAGTTTGACATGGTAGCACAAAGGCCTCGCGTTGTGCGTCAAGCAGAGACATGTGGCCGAGGTTCATCACCCCAAGCAGATGTTCCAGAGCGCCAATGCACATGGAACATCAGCCTATGTCGCTAAGCTTTGAGGGTACCACTGCCGGCATGGCAAGGGAGGTTGGTGGCGGACACAAGCGCTCATATGACGTCAGCAAATGTTTCGGCGCTTCAACGCTCTGCATGCAACTAACCACATAGCGCAACATAGGAGGGATAGGGAGCGAAGCCGACTTGAGTATACAGGCTGCGCTGCTGCCATGTTCGCCTCTGCAGGTTGCGGCGCCAACGTGGATGCCAGTGCGGGTGTCAATTTGAAGACGCATGCGCTTAAGTCCAAACGCAGGTCGCGGTGCCAGTATCAGACGGATCTATATTGGCTTAATGCACTGTAGTTATCTAATGGTTCTAAGGAGTTACGTTGATTCCCAAAGACTAAGATGCACGCGATGATTACAATACATCCACCCTATTTACATTGCAGCCTGATAGATGATACATATCACTCAGTCACTCCAATCCATAAAGGACAACGCTCAAAACTATAATGATGGAGCACGAGCTCTGGATACAAGGGGTGAGCGTCTCCGAGATTCCATTCGACCCAGCCACGTCCAAACTCAGCTTCCTGCATTTCGCAACAAACCCAGTACAAATACCCTTCGACCTCGCCTGAAATGAAATGAACATCTCCGATGTTGCGGTTATGGCAGTTGGTCATTGGGGGTGTACGTGAAAAAAACCATCTGTTATCCATATGTAACACCCTGAGGTGTGCGAGATGGAAAGGAAGTAGGGCATAAGTTATCTGGCCGCATCACTTCCTGCTGTTAATCAAAGATTGGTAAGCTGTATGCGGCCTGTGAAACGGTATAACACGTACTGCCAATCGTCCAGTGGCCCACCTCATGCGTATGGCTGGTAGCGAATGGAAGGAGAAGTGGTTTTCGAAATACTCGAGCGTACACGGGTGATTGGGAAGGTCGCGGGCGTACGGGATCTAGAGACGCTCGCTTTCTGAGGCGGGGTTTTAGTGCCACTACTGCTAGGGGTTTAGGTGAGTACACACTAGCACGTTTTCATATGCGGCTTACCTGAGCTCAGAGTCACTAGGCTCGCTGCATGGGATTTCTCCTTCTTCAAGTTGATCATCTTCTGATAGTTCCGAACATCCAGTGTCTTCTCCCGCTTGGAGGAGATCCTCAACCTCCACCTCGGAGGTCGAGTCGCTAGAGACGCAACTGTGAGTTGGCAAGCGTGAGACTTAGCCAGTCGCTCGAAAATAACTTACCTAGGCTCAATACGCTCTTGTGAACTCGGAGCTAAACCTGCAACCCAGCCCTTACAGTATATGAAACTTGGCTTATTGATGGGAGAATAATCTTCCTTCTTGAACCCGTGTATAATATCCAGGCATAGAAGGGTCGGGTCACTTTGCTATTATCAGCACCGCTGCCGCACACGAAGGCGCAGAACTCAAGCTAGCGAACTTACAGTGATCGTTTCTGAGTGTGCTCGCCCAAATCTAAGCTCATGTCGCTGGAATATTCGCTTGAGTCCTCGAGTTCGGGGAAATAAGTCGCAATGAGAGGCTTGCGCGAAGCGGGTGCTTCCATGCTGTCGCTCATAACAGAAGACATAACAAATGATAGTAATAGTGCTGATGGAAGTGGCGCTACAGTTCGACAGATGGGTTGCGGTTCAACTAATGAGTACGCTATATATACCCTAACCTCAGAACCGCCGCATTTACCCGCTGTGTTCGTTTGATGGGTGTTCATTTGTTGAGTGCGTTCAAGGCTAGGTTTGACATATCCCAGGAGACAAAGGGGCAAAGGTAACGTGTTGGCTAGCTAAATTGCGCCGACTCTCGACAGGGACGAATAGTTGCACAATCTCTGTGAATAGCCAGAACTTACACTTTTCCAGTTTCCCGGTTAACTAGGAGTCGCTTGTCTTGTGTTGACCGGACCGTATCCTCGCGAATCAAGTCAACAAATATGCAGGTAAAACGCGGTGATTTCCGTTGAGAGTGTCGCCAAAATCAACCCAAATGAACTCCAGTCAACAGCGAGTCAACAGATTTCTGTTGAGTCCTGGAATCAACTTCAGCAAACATAAATGGGCTAGCCTATTAGTTCATATCAACCCGAGTCTACGCTGAAAATGGCTCGAATCAACCCAAATGGCTGGAGGATGTACGGAAAGTTACTCGTATCCGCCTTTGTCTGAAACTCTGTTTCACCACCTATCCACGCATGTCAACCTGAATCCACGCATGTCAACTCAAGTCTGCGTTGATACGCCTAGGATTCCTGTTGAGACTCGCTCGGATCAACCTAAGTGGCTGGAGGATGTGCGAAAGCGACTCATATCCACCATTGTCTGAAACTTTGTTTCGCCGCCTATCCACTCATGTCAACCCGAGTCTACGTTGATACGCTTAGGATCTCTGTTGAGACACTCTCAGGTCGACCCAAGTTGGCCAGAGTATATGCATGGAAGGCTACTCGTGCCTTTGTCTGAAAATTTGTTTCGCCGCCTATAATCCACGCATGTCAACTCGAATCTAGGTTGATACGCCTAGGATCCCTGTTGAGACTCACTCGGATCGACCCAGGTTGGCTGGGTTATATGCATGGAAAGCTACTTATATCCGCCTTTCATTGAGACTTTGTTTCGCAACTTGTGCTCAAAGCACTGTTTACCGTTGTACAGGGTCGATCAGACTTGCTGCCTCGATCAGACTTACCTATTTTAGCTATGAAAGTGTGGTGTGCTGGCGTATGGCTAGAGTGCTGGCACACACCCGCACGGTATAAACTTCGCAGCAGGTCATGATCCTCTTAGAGGATCCTACATCATGTCTAAGATTCGTTCTGAATACAGGGAGCTTTTTCACCTGAAGACTTTTCAGTGCGGACGACCGACAGCTTTTGCTCTTTCTCCTATGGGGCGCTGGCTCTGCTCCGCCTCTGATAACGGGGACCTTCTTGTCCAACGTGCTACTCGCGGACACGTCTACTGTCATGTGGGGATGGACCGCTTTCGTCACGTTACGGCTATCTCTTGGGCTACGGATCGACAAATAATACTGGGCTGCTTCAATGGGGCGGTATATGTGGCTACCCTTATGTTTAGCTCACAACTGAACGTATGTTGATTTTCCTTCATAGCTCACCTGTTGAACAAACTGATTTTTGGGTTATCGTAGGAGAAGAGGATCAAAATTACATACCTTCTTGACGACATCATCTTGCCAATTCGGGCCGTCGCGTACGATTTCGACCATAAAATACTAGTCTTGGGTTACCGAGGTCATGTCTCTATCTGGCAACGAGCCGATGGCAAACACCATGTGCAGGAGTGGCGAGCTGTCGACGTGTTTCGTACGATCATCAACAGTATCCCAGCTAAGGTGAACTTGCTTCACTTCTTTGGACCCCATAAAACTTTATTTGTAGGACTCGATTCCGGTGCTATGTGAGTGAGTGACATCCTTTGCCTTAGCTGTATTAATGATTTGGCTGTAGGGCTTGGTTCGCTGGAGGCAAACTGACAACGGTGGACATGGGTTCTCGAGTCTATCGAATGTGAGTTGAATTGCTAGCAAAAATTCTCTTGTATTTACGCATGCTCCTCCACGCCTCGTGTTAACCCAAGTGGTGCCGCTGCGCTGTCGCCTGACAATTTAACGTTGGCCGTTTCAACACTGGATCAATCTGTCGTCATTTGGCCACTCTCGTCTGGAGGGCCCGTGGCTGACCTTGCTTATGAATACTCACTCGAGAGCGGCCAGGAATGGCACCAATTTGAACCTTACATGCCGGTCGTATTCGCTAGCAACTCCCAAGTAGCCTGCGGCACCCTTGATGGAATGATTTCTATACTCTCCCACAACGGGTTATGCGTTCAAAAGTTAGGATGTGGTACGCGCTATATCCTCGAAATATTTGTCCAGTGTCACTGATATTCCCTCGAGATGGGCATTGTACTCGAGCTTTAGCGGTAAGAACTTTCCAGAGCGTTGTAGACTTCGGTTGGACACTTACGGCAATGTGGATATAGGCGAGCGAAGATATATTATATGCTGCTTTCACTTCGGCCGTAGGTTACACGACTATAGTTGCCTATTGTCGTAACGATGACCTGCGGACTCGGCTCAAAGGTATGCGTACGCATTGTTGTGTTAGACGATTGCTGCTGACAGTTCAGCCAGACAAGTGTGACAAGCACCCGGAATCGGAATGAGATACACATTTTTACCTGTTTCGCAAAGTATACGAGCCGCCAAAGAGAAGGCGACATTCCGGGATTGAATTTTCACGAAGCGTGAGTACTATTCTCTCGGCTCACACTTCGTCACTGATTGGTAGCGGTGCTGCGTCTTTTTGCTTATTCCCATGTTCCTTATTGTGTGGGCGTATTGGGTGTTTCCTAGCACTCGAAAGTGTCACCCGTTCTGCGATATAGTACTATAAACTGAGTGAGATTCTGTAAATACGTATGCAATTTGTGGTTACCAAAATATCCCAAGAGGGGAAACGTTTCTAGTTAGCGCGATAAGATAAGATAGGATAAGATGGCCGATTAGCTTACCTAACTCTGCTGTCTCACCAAACTGACCGCCACCACCACAGTGGCTTTTCTCGCACCTTTTCATCTGGAGATGCCTGCCGTCGTTGCTCCGATCCGTCTCAGTAGTTCGATATCCAAGTATCTGGGTCCCAGCTCAACATGAGCGCTATCTGCTCCGCTTGACGTGTGAAATTAGCTTGACATGCCCGATGTGAACTCTACTTTTACCTGCCGTGTGCCCGTCATTTACTGCTTTGACGGAGGCCTAGCCACTATGCGCTAATTACGTCTGGAACTGAACTCTACTTTGACCCGGGATATTTGCCCGGCCGATTTTCAGTCTACGTCCTACTTGCTGGGAACCTTTGTTGGATTCAGTTTACTTCCCCGGGTGATGGTAGAGGTATAGTTCTCTCAAAACGAGGCTGAATGCTAAAGGTGTTTGATTAGCGTTCACTTCCAGCGTCAATTATTTAGGTTATATAGGAGCACATTTCGTTTCTTCGAAGCTGCAGCCGTCCGTGCCTCAAGCCTTAGCAGCCCGTATGCCGACTACCAACGATCGTTCCCTTCCTCATGAGGACTATGCTTCCTCCATATCCTCAGACACTTCGTACGACGTTCACTCTTGTTCCGACAGCTCTCGAGAATATCGACCGAATTCCAAGGTTGAACTCAGTGAACCAAATGATGGAAGCGGCATGGAAGCGGACGACGAACTATTGTTTTCAAGCAGTACTCGCTCAGACTACAACAACGAATCCGAGGCTCGTTGGGGGGGGCAATGCGCTCACCGGGTAGATGGTTTTGTAATGATGGACCAGGTTGAGTAAGCAAGCGAGTGATGGGTATACCGTTTTAAGTGTATTGACCAACCTTGTATTTGTAGCTGTCCGTGTGATTGTAATTGTTCAGGGTGCATTGATTTTGACAGTTGCGGCAACAGTATACACTTGTGCGTGTTAACTACCCTTTACCAACTAAAACTTACTTGGCTGTAGATTCAGCTCCGATGCTGACATGGGAAGTCCTACTCCGACTCAACTTATAGAAGAATGGCTGGAATGGCCAAGGTTTTTTTTTTCGCCCTATTGTTGAGCAGTCGCTTACTTGACACCCAGTGATTCCGAAAGTATAGTCGAGGGCGTTGCTGATAATGAATCCGGCTCACCAATGTCATTGGATTTTATGGTCCGGTAAGGCTGCCATAAGCAACTTTAACGATACATTCATGCTTTTTCGGCCTTGCAGATCGCCTTCGCTCCCCACAGAGGCTATGGCAGTCTCATACTCCGAGATTCCTGCAGATATCCCCTTTTCCGATCTCCCACCCTCTGCTCCCGCTACGTTTTACATTCATGCATCCCCCGAGCTGTCATACGTCCGTTGCGGGCCCACGTTCCTATTTTATCCTCCCGCTACAAGCTCTGAAGTTGGCATTGACCCTAGGCTACTCTGCGGTACACATGAACCTTACTCCGCTCAGATGAACGATTATCCTGGTCCTAATCCTCCTCGCCCCCGCACTAACCGGAAACTTGTACTTCGCTATAGTTCTCTAAGCCCGTGTCATCACCCGTACAAGCGTCGCGCATGAGTGTCTGAACAATGTGTAGTTGTCTGGTGTCCAATGTATTGTCTAGGCGTTTGTATACTTTAAACCACACGCAGAATACGAATATCTGGCTTCATTTTGACCACGCACACGCCATAAAGGCACCCATAGGATAACCTGAAAGCCAGTAGACGTCAAGAACTCGCTTGTATCAACAGGCTCACTAAATTTGGTGGCAAACGCTGCAGATGTGGGCGAGAAAATCGCCCGTTAATCGGTGGGTACCTTAATGACGCCAATCGATATATCCCGTTGCACAAGTTCATGGGGGCATTTGGAATCCCCCTCACGGTAAAACACTGTAAACGCTGCAAAAACGCATTGCTCCTTAGTCCAATTCCATTATCCCCCAGTAAATTAAGCTCCTCGGGTCGTGTCGGCCACGTGACAAACTTTAATTTCGCCCATCCTTTAGCGCACACCCTAAGGTATCACAATATCACGATCATCCTAAACTCTACTTGCTTTCGAACTTGAACTCTGTTCAACCCGAAAGCCGCACAAGAGCAACTCTGATGTTGTCCAAGGAAGCGCTGGAAAAACTCTACCATTCTCCGATACACACTTCAGTATGATACATGAGACAATAACTCTCACCTCGTTGTGTACAAAAGGGCTCGCAATCTTCGAATGAAACCAACACCACCCACATCTACGAACGCACGCCGGTTGACTCTTACTCGATTTCCCTCTTTGTCACACTTAGCTCGTACTACTTTTGCTCAAAGTCTCGCATTTCTTATTCCCACATGTTGTCATGTTTCAACGGTCCAAATATGCGGAACATGTGAGCACAATTTCTCATTGCCTAGATGAGATTTTAATGGCATTCCGTGTTAGCTTCAAGTGCTTGCCAATCAACAGGTACCAATTCTTCCCTCTCAACAATCGGTTTGTATACTTATTGCTCATGGATCACGTAGGAGAAAATTAGCACAGGCAGACCCAAAAAGAAGGTGCGCAACTCATCAGCTAGCCCTATGGTCGTTATTGAGCAATCATTGGATATTTAGCGCAAGCGTGAAGGAACCACCGCCCCTCGCACACAGGCTGCCAACAACGGATCAACCTCCAAGACGAGGCCAACGCCCAGTAACACGCACTCAGCAGCACCAGGGTTACCTTCTGGTCAGTTCCACTCGAACATCATCTATAGCAGATAGCGCCTGCTGAAACCACACTTTCTAGGTTTGTCGCAGAATATCAACGGTTCCGAGAATGGAGGGCGACAGGCTCGAGAGGTCAAACATTACTTATTGTTTTTCAAGCTTACATTACTGAATTAACGGGCCCCATCCTAGGAATTTGTTTCAAAGACGCTCAATTCGGCCACATCCACCGCCGAAGGTGCAAGTCATCAAAATATCCCTCAACCGCCTGCCCCTACAAACAACGATGATCCTAGTGATGCGGAAATGGCTAATAGATCCGACAGTGACGACGATGGCGACGGTAACAGCAACAGCGACGATGACACCCAAGGAGAAACGCCTCGGGAAACCGCCTGCTTGAAGCAGCTCAAGGACCTATATTCCAAACATCCTGATAAAACGACACAGGTGCGTCATTATCAAGTTATCTCTCAGTCATTCCGCCTCAATCGTTCAAACTGACCTATTATTGGATCGTTAGAAAGCGCTCCTCACTGTTTTGCAAGAACTTTCGTGCAAGGCTAAAGAGGAGGAGCGCTGGAAGAAACGTGGTAAACGCCGGTCAAACCGAGACGCACCTTGGGACCAGGATGGGGAGTACGTTTGTACTGATACTCCGTGGCATCGGGAGAAGCAGCGTGTAGCTCTGTCGGTGCGTCTTTCTTCTATTACTTAATTGTTCACTTGTATATTGGTGGGGGCAGGGTTATATTCGTTTAATCCTCGGACAACTCTTAGGCCTGAAGGACAAGAAGAGCCTTTTGCCTCACGGGCCTCCTCCCGAGGTTGCCACTCCAACTGCTGCTGCGTTTTATGTCAAATGGGACGAGTCCGAAAAGTCGGAATTCAATGCAACTGCAGCTAGGATCGTCGCCCTCAAAGTTGTCGCCGACTATCCCTCCCTTTGCGAGCTGGATGAGATGCATGACATGGTAACCTGTCATATTAAGTATCTGCGCGCACGCTATCGACGCCAGACCGACCCAAGATACATTGCACAAGAATCTCAGCGGCTTCTCTTGTCGAGCGCTGGTACCCGGAAACGAACGGTGAGTATTCATGTCGGCCGTACCCTGCATACCCCTATATAATCTGCTGATTTATAGTTGTACTACCACCGCTTGCGCATCATCAACGCGATACCCGCGTTGGCCCAACATGGCCGCCTCATTGAGACGCTAGGTCTGGAAGGGATGAGCTCGGATGAGGAAGACCGTACACGCGATGTTCGCGGGATTTATGTTATAAAGCGCCGAAAACAGCTATCGTCCCAGGTCAACCACTTGAAGCGGTGAGCTTGCTTGCAAATTGTAGCGTGTCGCCTATTTTACCCCTTCACAGACAGCTGGACCTTGCGTATTCGATCCACTTCAAAGGCCCGGGAAGCAAGGGCAACCAGCTCCGCAAGCGTGTAGATACTGGTCTTGTCAGCAAACGTAGATTCAAGGTCCCCGGTCTTCCTCTTTTGTGTATGGACCCCGGGTGGCTTGCAACGCTTACGGATGTCCAAAGGGGCATGTACGAGTTTTGTGACATGAAGTATGATTTTTCATTCCCCGAAGAGTTGCTCCAGCCCCCCGAGGGGTTTTGATGCCGTAAATGTACGCTGTTTATAGTGCACACTTTGTATTAAATAAAACCGAACCTCAGTCATCGCCTTCCACGCTGTCGTTCGTCCATGAGTCCGCCCTAAATTAGGCACTGCGCCACTGTTCGGACTTAGCGGCCACAGCCTTTCCTTTCCATGTGATCACTCTCCTTTTTTTTCTTTCTCGCATCCTATGTCGCCCCCACCTCCAACAGGTCGACCCCCCAGGCCACCGGTGCCTCCGTCTCCCCGTCTCTCCGTCCCCCATCCCCTAGCTTCCGACCGCTCCATCTGTCATAGCGCGTCGTGTAGGTTTTACACGTGGTACGCATCTGAAACTCCGAATGTGTGCTCAATGAACTAAAATATCTTGCCTTTGTCGCGGCATCCCAACGAGCTGGCTCACTCTCTTACCTTATTCGAACCATTTCACGCTATAAAGGCACCTTGAACAGTCGTCGCACAGTACCCGTAATATTCGTACTTATGTGCACTATTCGGCTCTTCACCCTCGTCTGCGCTCTTGTTTCGAAAAGTCTATCGTCGTCTCCACACGGTTCCTCAGAATATGGAACCGTTATTGGGATTGACCTCGGCACTACTTACTCTTGCGTCGGAGTGTATCAGGGTGGTCGGGTTGAGATCATACCAAACGAGCAGGGAAACCGGATTACTCCTTCTTGGGTTGGTTTCACCGAGAACGAACGATTGTGAGTACCACACGGAAACAAATATTGCGCGTTATTGAAGTTCAACCCATCTAGTATTGGCGATACTGCTAAGCAAATATTCCACACAATTCCCTCGCAGACAATTTTCGACACAAAGCGACTCCTCGGACGTGATCACGATGATGCTCAACTTCGGGAAGACATACAACGTTGGCCATTTAAAGTTGTCGATTGCCATGGGCGGCCAGCGGTTGAAGTCAGGTTCCATGGATCAACGAGAATTTTTGTAAGTCGTTCCTGTTCATAGTCCTTCGCTACATTAGTTTATGGAGGTCGACGCATATACGCAACAGACTCCTCAGGAAATATCGGCGATGATCCTCGGCAAACTGAAGGAAACAGCGGAGGCGTACCTTGGGTATCGGGTCACCCATGCGGTTATCACAGTCCCGGCATACTTCAACGACGAGCAGCGCCAGGCTACTAAGGATGCCGGGCAAATCGCGGGTTTGAACGTTCTTCGAATGATAAACAAGCCGACCGCTGCCACTATCGCGTACGGACTTGATAAGAAAGGAGGTATGCTGTGTCTGGGTGCAACGATCTATGTGGTAGACTTACTATGTTAATTCTCACAGGCAAAGATTCGAGAATGGTTGTCTACGATTTGGGGGGTGGAACGTTCGATGTCTCATTACTACGAGTAAGCGGTGGCGTATTCGAAGTCCTGGCAACTGCAGGGGATACCCATCTAGGCGGGGAGGACTTTGACAACCAAGTCATCGATTATTTTGCATCAAGGTATCAGCAGGAGACCGGTACATCCATACTCAAGAATCGGCGTACGATGTCAAAGTTGAAGCGAGAAGTCGAAAAGGCCAAGCAAACTCTCTCCTCCCAACTCACGACGAGGCTCGAGATTGAATCTTTCGAAGGGGGCAATGATTTTTCTTCTATCTTAACTCGTGCGAAATTTGAGGAACTGAATCTTGATCTATTCAAGCGAACTTTGGATCCCGTAACTCAGGTGCTTCAAGATACGCACCTTAGCTCTAAGGATGTGGACGACGTGAGTAACTTATTTGCACGTTTGTCTGGGTGTATTCGCTGAAACCTGCACGGAAATTCTCAGGTTGTTTTAGTTGGAGGCTCGACTCGCATCCCAGCTATTCACCAGCTCTTGAAGGATTATTTTCAAGGTCTAGAGCCTCGTATGGGCATTAATCCCGACAAGGCTGTAGCCTACGGCGCCGCTATTCACGCTAGCGTTCTTGCAGGGGTAACGCCTTTCAACGAGGTCCTCTTGATCGACGTATGCCCATTCACCCTCGGAATCAAGACTAGTGGTGAGTCGCTAGCTTTGATAGAAAAGGCTTGGGCGCTAATGGCTTTTATAGGTGGCCTTTTCAGTCAACTCATAGCTCGCAACACCCCAATCCCAACTCAGAAATCTGAAGTTTTTTCTACTGCCACGGACAACCAGCGAACAGTCCTAATCGAAGTCCTACAAGGCGATAGCGGCCTGGCCAAGGATAATCTCGTTTTAGGAACGTTCAAGTTGACCGGGATTCCACCCTCCGCACGCGGGGTTCCTCAGATCAAGGTCACTTTTGACGTTGACGCAAATGGAATTTTAACGGTAATCGCGCACGACAAAGACAGGTAAGAGCCCAGCTTTCATTTTCAGCTCGCTGACTGAAACGAAATGGTAGCGGAAACTCTGGGTCTATCGTCATTACTAGCGAGAAGAACCAGTTGGCGAGGAGTGATATTCACCGTATGGTACACGAAGCACAAGCATTCGCTCAAAATGACCAAGAATCTCGGGCTCGTTCAATTGCCCTGAACGAGCTCCAAGAACTGGTGAGGGGCACGAGCTTTGTGACTAAACCACTAGCTGATTATGCTTGTGCTACAGATCGCAACCAAACGCGCTGAACTTAGTGTTTCGGGTGCAGTGGCACAGGATCCGGTTTTAGATCATCACTCACACTGGGCTGAGTCCTCTGGTGGATCAGCTAGCCTTGCCAAGGTCAGTCGCCGAATCGAAGAAGTAAACCAAATATGCACCGACCATGAGGGCCTCATCATCAAGTCAGGCGAGATCGTTTCTTCTCCAGCCGCTGCCCCGTCTGATGCGTCGCCGATTCTGGATGTGGGGGACATACCTCCGGAGAGTACCAAGATGCGCACAATACCCATTTTAGCCACAAGTTCTCCGCTGGTGCCAATTTTCCGCAATGAGCTCTGATCTGCTATCCTCCAGAACCTTATTTCCTCGTGTTTCATTCTTCTGTCACCTCAGCTCCGCCTGCCTGTGATTTTTCGTTTAATACATGCTCGGTATTCCTATCCCGCGTTTGAGCGCGCCTGAATGGATCAAGCCTTTGTCTACACTGGGCTCATGATATCCGTTGTCCACGGCACCAGCGCACAAGCTCGACGCTCTAGCACCTTTAACTGGTCACCCAAACTCCCCCTCGTGCCTCACCGAATATGAATCCCTCATATGTCGTCTCGTGGAAGATTCAAGGCCACCAAGAAGGCCTGCTAACTTGTTTAGCTATCTCGCCGAAGGGAACTCGCCTCATAGTTGCGTCGGACGACTGAGACTTACTCCTAGTTGACCTCGGTGATGGGTGCGTCCTCGTCAAACTTGACTTCGAGAAACAGTTTTCCGTTCTAGCTGCTCTATGGTGCTCTGAGACCAACGCTATTATAGGATGCTCCAACGGGAGCTTGTATGATGTGTGTTTTGAGCCGACAAACGTGAGTCGGCGCCCCTCGACACTTGCGCTTGCTGATTCATATCTAATTCTTCTAACTTTACAGCGGGACCATACCGCGACAATGGCCCCCTTCCTAACCCCGTTTAACCAGCAAATTTGGTCGCTGGCGTTTGATTCGACAAGGCACCTACTGGCCATCGGCTACAGCAATACGGTCGCCCTCTTTACCCAAGAAAACCCTGGTCGTCAATACCTCCACTCGGAATGGAAACCCCTGGAAGTCGTTAAAGGCCCATGCAACAACGAGAGCGGACTTGTGCATGCACTACTGTTCTACCCAACCGATAAGGGGGCCCGGAACCTCTTGATCGGCTATGCCGAGTCAGGTTGGAAGTAAGTCGTCATTTTGCATCATTTTGGTTCACACACCAAGTCTGAAATTCAGCTCTCTCTAGCGTTTGGAACAACGTTGGCTCTGTGAAACAAATCAGCCAAGACCTTCACAATGTCTGTAGAATGTACGTGGGCTATAGCCTAGTTGATCCAAGATAACAGACGCTAACTATTTCTTTAGTGGATGGGCAGTTCTTGCCTCTGACGAAAAGTCTCTCGCGGTGTCAACATTGGATCAGACGATAGCTCTCTATGCTCTTGGAGAAGATGGCCCGATTTTAACCTCCATGAAGGAGTACCCTTATAGCGATAGTGCCAATTACTCACCAATCGTCCCTATAGCTTCAACTCCAAATGGACTGACCCTTGGAGGCACCGCAAGTGGAGAGCTGCCCGTAATAGAAGGGACACGAGGTGATGTGTCTATTATGCGTCATGGTAAATTCTCGGGCTACATGACTGGCTACATGCTGAATAATTCACGTAGAAGAGCCCAACCACGTTATTCGGGCGATCGCGGTATACCATTTTCTGTATTTGCCAATGCCCATGAACTTACCAAATGAGTAGGTGCACGGAGATAAAATTGTCGTTGGCTCTTCGAGCTGGGTCGAGTCGATTGTAAAGTGCTACAGCTCATCTGTCATTGTTAAGGGTAAGAGCGTGCGTTGATTTTTTACTCACGGTACGTAGCTGAACTCCACCGTTAATCCAAGGCAAAAAGCGATCCGACCCCCCAGCCTTCGTCACGGTAACTGAAGCGCTCACGGGATGGGAGTCCTCCGATAGTCGGTGGGAAGCAGTAGCGGGACCTAGTAAGGGTGGACGAGGAGTTGCAATTAGCAGGTCTACCGGTGTTTGGGTAGGTTCAAAAGTTATCGGGGTGGACATCAGAGGACTAACAACGTACCAGATTACGCTTATGGTTGTGGTTATAGTGTTGATACTATCTGCGGACCCACCAAGCGGATCCTCCTTTGAAGACTCAAAAAAGACGTCCGACGATACCGGCGTGTTCAAGCCCAGTTTCAAGCAGCACGAATATTGGGTTATTTTTGGGATTCGGCACTTCTTCAAGTATTTCGCTTTCCAATGTGCAGTTTGGATGGCATGGATAATAAGCCAAAATAGATTATATTCGTGCGCCGCCTGAAAGATAATTTTTGATAGATGGGTGCGACGTACAACTTCATGAGCAGTGTGGCTCAACTTTTACCGGAGGCAGCAAATTTCGTTATCTTGGGAGCCGCTAAGTGGATATGTGAACGCATCGAAGTTTACAGGGAAGGGGGAGTGTGTCCCAAGGTGGATTATTAGTCTCAATCAGCCTCCCCGCTGTATAATATCATAGCCCGCTCAACAATCTATGCACACGCGAATATCTCACCTCACCTAATCTCGGGCTGCTTTCCCTTTTTCGTTGCCCTTTCTGGAGTTTCGTGCATTTTGACGCTACCCCGACCCGTCCCCTCCATTTCGACCTCGAGCTGCGAGGAATGGATGCAGGCGCCGCGTTTGGATTGGCCGAGGTTGTGCTTAATACTACGCCGAGTTGTCCCCCGGCTCACGGTCATACACCCACATATCT
>WSTG01000496.1:0-17509 GCA_019616325.1 Ceratobasidium sp. 394
GACAATCATCTATGTGTGTATTATTCTCACACTGTTACTATTACCCGTGATTATCATCTTCCTTCGGCTACGTGTCACTGCCGTCTTGGTTCTCACGATGTAACCATGTGGTCCTGCCCACGTGAAGATTCCTCTGTCTGCATTCTTTCTCAGTTCCGTGCCGATCCGCAGCCCGAGTAGCCCGTGTCTCCTTTGTATAAAAAGCTAGATACACTGTACTCGTTCTACAGCACTCAATCCAGTACGGTCTCTTCTCCTGAGCCTTTGCTACCTCCACTGCGTGATCTCAACAGTTATCGCCACTTACGTAACTCGCTCCTGCAATATCTCTCCCATGTAATGCAGGAGCAAGGAGCCAGTGACTACGCACGAAGTCACATGACCCTAGGATTAAGTGCGGCTCTTATAAGATTTGGAGCCGCAAAACAAGCAAGAAGTACTTATATATTATTACTAATTAACAAACACACACGTGACCGTCTTGGTGATGCCTGATAGGCTATCAACGTTACACGTGACCTTGTTGTGGCTGTGGACTGCGGAACGAGATGACTCACCGTACCCACAACGTATATAAGTAGGAGTAAGGCTAGCTGAGGCCCTCAGTTAGCCTTATCTTGTCCACCACACTGAGACCGACTAGTACATAGCACATAAATCCAATAAATACACAATAAATACATAGACACCACAGACAGTAAAGAGAACAGCGAGCCACCGTTAGCCACTAGACCAGAGAACTAGTGGGTCACAACATTATAAGGCTAACTTCACCTAACTCGTGGCTCACCACAGAAAACAGAAAGGAAAGCGAAACAGGTTCTGTGATCCATAGACACACGGAAAACTATGTCACAGCAACAAACAGGAGTGCGCTACTCGACCCGCTTAGCAAGCCGAGCAGCGTCACGAGCCTCTCAGAACGAACCCCCGCCACCGGAAGTCCCACCACCAGAGGCAGACTTAACAGACCTCGACACCACCCATCTCAACATGCCAGGCACCATGCCAGAAGCACCGCTAGCACAACCGATCCCCCAGCGCCACAGCTCCATCATCCTCAACCAGCCACCACTGCCACTGCCGCGGAGGTCTCTATCCAAGAGGTTGATGACCTAACCCGTACCATAGTGGACCAGGCTAAAAGGATAAACACCAGGCCACCAACCCCGGCAACAGAAGCCCTCAGGACCGGGAGTGGAATAAGACTAGCGCAGCCACGACCTCCAAACCCAATCCAATTAATCGCGGAGGCCTTTAGGGAAAGTCTCCTAACCCTCCAGAAGACCACTCTCACCAAAATTGGGAAGAGTGCGGCTCCCCTGGTGCGGCTCAAAGGAGTAGTCACCGGGATGCAGCAGACCCTGCAGGAAGCCCGAGACTCCACAGTCGGGGCCCAAAACAACACATACCACATAGGTATGGAGGCTAAGAAACATCAAGCCACGACCGAAGCCACGGTCGAAGCCATCGGGGAAACCATTAAAGAAATAAACAAAGCTTTGACCGCACAGAGTCAAAGCATAACCAATATGGGAACCACAATGGTAACCATTGATAGACGGCTTACTGATTTGGATCAGGCAGTTAAAGACACAGGGGAAATCACTACTGCCATTGAACAACAAACAACAGACCTAGCAAACGGCATGGACGAACTTGCCGTCAAAGGGAACCAAAGGAGCGCGACCCCGCGAAGGGACAGGGCACCAGCACCCGAAGTCTCCATGGGAGAAACCATCTTCAGAAGTGACCCTCTGGGAAGGACACCCTTTGTAAGGGAGTCTACAGCACACCCAGGAGGAGATCCAGGAGACAAAGACCCCAAAGGCAGCGACGATGAAGGGAACCAAGGCAGAAAACCAGAAAAGAAGAAGGCGGGGGCCAAGGACACAACAATGAATCAGACTACAGCAACAGGAACAGCAATCCCGAAGGAAGCACGTACCAAGAAACTGGAACCTTATAATGGCAAGAAGGGAAAGGAGGCAGAAACCTTTATCACCAAGATGGAGCTCTACTTCGATGACTACGAAGAAGGAACCTTCGGAGACCGGCGTAAAATGAATCACACGCTACTGAATCTGGGCTCTGGAGCCGGAGGTGATTGGTCACAATCGCTCATCAAGGCTTTCCAAGCTAAAGAAGACCACGAGTACCTAGGAAATTGGGAGTCATTTAAAAAGGCCTTCCTCTTGAACTTCAGAGACCCAGTCAAAAAGGAGAAAGCCATCCGCGACTTAGGGAAACTCACACAAGAAAAGAGCGTACAAGCTTACCCCACTCATTTCAGGAACCTTGCCTAAGAAGTAGAGTGGAACCGCAAGGCCCTAATTGATAAATTCAAAGGAGGACTCAAACCTGACATACGCCAGGAACTGCTCAAGTTAGAATTGTACGGCGCACTCGAAGACTCCTCCCTCGAAGAATGGATAGCAATTGCGTGCCAGACAGACAACATTCTATTCGCTACCAAACGCCTAGTGGGTAAGATGGGATCAACAATCACACCAAAGACCACGCCAACCACCATAACAGGGAAAGCCGACCGCTCGGCACCCCAAAAAGGAAACTCCTTCGAAAGGGTCTCCAACACGGAAAAACAACAGCAACGAGCAGTGGGCTTATGCCTAAAATGCGCCAAACTGGGACACGTGATAAAGGACTGCCGTGGGAGCTGGACTAACAGTACAACAGGAAAAACATATGGAAAAGCGGGAAAAGGAGTCGTGGAGGAGGAGGGACCAGAACCCCAGTCAGAAAACTAAAGGGGGACGCCGGCGCCATGTCCGACGGCCCCGAAGATACCGACCCGACGCATGTATTCTACCTCAAGAAATCAAACGGAGAATCTATCATCTATGCGTCAGTAGAAGGAATCATGGAACCCGCCAAAACCCTTATTGACTCCGGATCCTCAAGGAACTTCGTCGACACAAGATACGTCGAGGAGAACCAGATAGAGACAACGCCACTGAAACACAGTAGGGCAGTCATTGCAATCGATGGAAAAGAGATTGAAGAAAGGATCACCCAAAAGGCGACCCTAGAGGTCAAAATAGAAGGAAAGAAATGGCAATGTACTTGCTATGTAATGCCCCTAGGAGGGGTTGAGATCATATTAGGAAAGGATTGGCTCGAAGAAGCAAACCCTATCATCGGATGGAAGGACCTCTCCATCTCATACCAAGACGAGGTTACAGGAAAAACAGCAACGGAAACAACAGCAGAACCAGATATCCCGGAGGAATTCTCAGAGTACAAGGATCTCTTTCAGGAGGAGGGCTTCAGTGAGATGCCAGAACATCGGGTATATGATTGCGCAATTAACTTCATCGAAGGAGCTGAACTCCCTAGACCAGCAAAAACCTACCCGATGTCCCCGGCAGAATCCTGTGCCCTCAAAGAATATCTAGACAAGGAACTAAAAGATGGGAAAATCAGACCGAGCACATCACCCATCGCATCCCCCTGTTTCTACGTAAACAAGGCGGATGGAGGGCTTAGGCTGGTAGTGGACTACTGGAAACTGAACGCAATCACCAAACCGGACCAATTCCCGATGCCAATACAAGCCAATTTGGTCGAAAAGCTTAAGGACGCCAAGATATTCACCAAAATGGATATTTGTTGGGGTTTCAATAACATCGGTATCAAGGAAGGAGATGAGTGGAAGACGGCTTTCAGAACCAAGGAAGGACTGTTTGAGTACCTAGTAATGCCCTTCGGGGTAAAGAACGGGCCTGCAACCTTCCAGCGTTTCATGAACGAAATATTCCACAACATCATTGATGCCTATGTAGTAGTATACATGGACGATATCCTAATCTACTCCGATACGAAGGAGGAACACACCGGACATGTTAAGGAAGTCCTCGCCAGACTCCGAAAACACCACTTGTTCCTGAAGCCCCACAAGTGCAAGTTTTACACCACCCACACAAGTTTTATCGGGATCGTTATCACTCCGGAAGGGATATCTATGGAAAAAGAAAAGGTAAAGGCAGTGGAAGAATGGAAGGAACCCTCTACCGTAAAGCAGATGCAAGCCTTCCTAGGATTTGCCAACTTCTACCGAAGATTTGTGAAAGACTTCAGTAAGATTGCTAAACCGCTAACAAACTTAACTAGGAAAGAGACACCCTGGACATGGGGACCAGAGGAAGCAGACGCCTTCGCAGGAATCAAAAGGGAAATATGCAAGGAACCCGTGTTGATCCATCCAGACCCAAAGAAGCCCTATTACATGGAAACGGACGCGTCCGGGGTAGCCCTGGGGGCAGTACTCAATCAGAAAGGGGAAGACGGGAGACTACACCCTATAGCCTTCCTTTCGGAAAGCTTTACTCCCCCACAACTAAATTACGACACGCATGACAAGGAGCTACTAGCTATCATAAGGGGGCTCGAGCACTGGAGACTGTTCCTGGAAGGAACTGAAATTCCGGTAACAGTGTATACCGACCACCGGAACCTCCAGTTCTGGAACAGGGCCCAAGTCTGGAACAGAAGACACGCAAGATGGCATATGATCCTGGCCTCATTCAATTTTACCATTGAGTATAGGCCGGGCAAGATGTCGGAGAAACCGGACGCACTATCAAGAAGGCATGACCACAGCGATACGGAAATACCCCCGCAGATTATGATCTCAGAAGAGAAATTCATAGGATTCAGAGCGGAGGTTACAGAGAACCTTCTTGACGAAATCCGAGAAGCCCAGGGAGAAGATGAATCCCTAACGACCCTCATTTCTAGTACAGAAGGGAAGGAATCCCTACCACCATCCGTAAGGAAACAGTTCGATAGGTACCAGATTGAGGAAGGGGTCCTTCGCTACGACGGACGAATCTATGTCCTGGAAGACAAGGACATCCGCAAACGACTACTGAAATTATACCACGACCACCCCATCACGGGACACCAAGGAGAACAAAGGACTGCAGAACTCCTATCTGAAGGATACTACTGGCCCCGGATGATCACTCAGGTGAAAGGGTACATAGGATCCTGCAGGGTCTGCGGAAGGACCAAAGGACATAAACAACCAAGTGAAACTAAGCCGCTACCGAACCCCATAAAACCATGGAGGGACATCGCTTACGACTTCATCATTAAGCTACCTGTGTCAAACGGATATGATAGTATCCTGATGGTAGTAGATCGATACTCTAAACAGGCACACTTCATCCCCTGCCTAGAGTCTACCAGCGCTGAAGAACTGGCAGATATATTCATCAGAGAAGTATGGAAACTACACGGAACACCCGCGAGAACAGTATCTGACCGGGGTCCAACATTCAACAGTCAGTTTCTGAGGGCGTTGTACCAGAAACTACAGATCCAGCCCCAGTTCTCTACTGCCTACCACCCTCAAACCGATGGATTAGCCGAGCGGACTAACCAACGGGTGGAAGGCTTCTTGAGAACGTTCTGTAACTACTGACAGAACGACTGGTCTAAATGGTTACCCATAGCTGAATTCTGCCACAATCAGCACAAGAATTCCACGACGGGGATATCCGCCTTTGAGGCGGTGTACGGGGAAAACCCCAAGTGGTTAGCCCCTCAGGAAGAGGAAACAAAGGATAGATCCGTACCAGCCACGGAGGCCATAACAAAGAAAATGAGGAAGGTCTGGGACGAGGTCTCATCGGCCATGAACCTCCACAGATCAAAGGAACCTTCGGGAAAAGAATTCGAAGTGGGGGACTGAGTATGGCTCTTACTATCCAACATCACCACACAACGACCATCCAAGAAGCTGGATGATAAGAAGGGAGGACCCTTCGACATCATAGAAAAAATATCCTCCCACGCCTATCGACTCAAATTACCCAACACAATGCGGGTACATAACGTCTTTCACATCAGCTTACTGACCAAGTACAAGGAAGACGAAACATTCCATAGACAGCAAATCCGACCACCGCCAATCAAGACAAAGGAAGGAGAAGAGGAATGGCAGATTAGTCATATCGTCTCCTGGAAATGGAAAAAAGGAAGACTATTCTATCGAATAAGATGGGAGGGATACAGCCTGGTTGAGGACACAGAGGAGTGGGCCGAGAAATTTGCCACCATGAATGACTTGCTAGAGGACTTGCGCAGCCAGGAACCCAACGCACCAATGCCGGGACAGGAGGAGTCACCCAGAGGTGACTCGACTAGCAAGGCAAAGAGGACCAAACGGCGTGGCAGATGAGTATAAAAGGACCTTGGAACAACCTATAAAATCCAAGTCGACCGGCTACCAACTCCTATTGCGATACACACACTCACACATACAAACAATGCCTGCAAACCGCTATCACATCCCAACAATGCTATCAAGGACCGCCATGCAGGGCGCGCCGGTCCTCCAGGGACCACCGATCACCCTCTCCCGCCTCCTGCGGGAGGAACCCACGGTATACGACAACATGGAACAGGCCCACAGGTACGCCAGTAGACTAATGCCTGGGGTAAGACTCCGGTGGATCCACAGGAAGGAGTGCGCCCAAGGAAACTGGGTGGCCGACAAGGTATATCTAGATCCGAAGAAGGGTCTGCTCAAATGGTGCCACTCTGGGGCACCAAAGACCCAAGCCGCCCTGAGGCGTACCCCAATGTACGTAATGGACGACCTGGTAGGTTCAAACATGGATGCCGTCGTAAAGGCGGTCAAGAAACAGAGGAAGGACCAGGGCCTCCCAAGGCAGCCAGCAAGGAGGGTGTTGGATTGGGAGGCCAAAGAGGAGGTTCGGAATAGGGTCTACGAGGAGACCCTAAAATTCTGCTCGATGCCGCCCAGTTGTTACTGGGGACGGCTGGAGACGGTGAAGGACGAGGAGATGTATGAGATGGTGGCCAACAAAGGGGCCACCTTACAGGACTTCCAGTCCTGGCTTGACCTCCACAAAGGTAGGTCGGACAACGGGTCCATCGAGCGGAGCATGTCGTCCTTGTCCCTGGAAGGGCAACCCCCAACAAACGAAGTGGAACCCAACACCGACACGGTCAACTGGGAGGAATGGGACAAGGAGGAGGACCTCAAGAACCCCATCGAACAGGCCCTGACGGAGTTCCTGGACATGCCCCCCTTGGAAGCAACAGAGTAGGGCTCCCCCAAATACACATGTTCTCTCTCAAATCCATAACTGAATAAACGAAATAAGAACTGTCAAATTTTCACTTCTTATTACATTTTGAGAAACCAAGGGAACCCTGTGATTTAGGGACCCGATCGTAGGGCTTAGGGCAAAGACCCTTGCCCTTAGCCCTCACAACTCCCCTATCCTTCCACTTCCGCAACCACGGGGCCTCATCCCCGAGGTCCTCCAAGAAATTCTGCAACCCGCACACGGAGGCGTCTGGAGGAGGTGTGGGGGCCTGCCCCTCCTCAAAGAACTCGGCGAGGGCTGCCTGATGCACAGCCTCCTCCAACTCCATCGCCACACTATCAAGCTCTACCCAGCATGTCAGCAAACAAACAACCTAGAAAGACAAAACCGACTTACTGGTAAAGGAAAATACCGCCCACTCGCCGACCTTACCCTTGTAGTCGTCAAGGGCAGCATTGCAAACAGCGCTGCAGTAAGCGCAATACTCGTCGCCAGGCAAAGCCCAGCAGGTGCAATCGAGAGGATCATAGTTAAGAGTGATAACTTGCATGTCGAGAAAAGGAGTAAGATGAGAGAAGAGAGAGACCCCCCAACCAGGTATAAGTACCCAAAGGAAAGAGGGACGACACACGAGTACAAACATAATAACATCACGTGCCCCCCCCATGAGTCAGGTGATCAGAACAAGAGTAGTCACGTGACCCATGAAGTCACATGACTCTCGCCATCTCGTTATACCGGAGGGGTCGGAGATGCGTCACCACGTGACCAGTAACAACATCACGTGACCAGTAAACAGACCAAGAAAGGACTTATTTAGGAAGGACCGACGGCTTACCCACCTCACACCACTCGCATGCACCCCTCACCCTCCATTCAAAATGCAACAATCCTAGAGGACCTCGAGCTCCGCCGGTGCTGGACCAAGCGTGGAGCCATGGACAAGGGGAAGCGGGTCCACGCCGCAGAGGTCGGCCTCGCCATCGCCCATGCGCTGGGAAGCAACCCCACACCCAGAACTTGGTTCTGGGCGGCGTACGCCGACGGCTCGAGGGTCCGCCTTGGCGACGCCCGGCGAGCGAGCTCCGGAAGCACCCTCCCACTTCCGAGTACAGGGCCGAGCGGTGTTCCTGACATGGAGCGCCCTAAGGGAAGAGGACCCGAGCGGCTTAGTAAGCCGCTTTGAACATTTTTGCAGGAACCGCCCAAACCATTGGCGGACCCTGGCCATAGTCGAACGGCACAACCCGGAGGAGGCGAACTTCGACCCAGAGCGCCCCCTCCACATCCACGCACTGATAGTCAGTATCGACCGAAAAGGGGGATGCAACACCGCCAATCCCCGGTTCTGGGACTTCAAGGGGTCCCACCCAAACATTGCGCCAAAGGAGCTGCGAGAAGGGCCGGGCCGCTATCCGGCCCTTACAGCCTTCCACTATCTATGGAAGGACGTCGGGGTGAATGGGGAGGAGGTCAAGGACCTCATGGCCGGAGAACTGACAGAAGAGGCCCTCCAGGAGATACTGGTGAAGGGAAAGGGGGGTAAGAGGTCTCGGATGCAGGTACGCCTAGTACCAACCAACCACTGCCCCTTGACTGCTCACTCATGTACCCAGGCGGACCTAGAAGATGGGGAGGAGATCATCTCTGCTGAGACAAAGGAGGAGTACTACCAGCGCTTCAAGCGTCTCCGCCCCCTCCAGATGACAACAGCCTGGAACTCAGTCTGGGCATACGCGGAGCACGCATATAAGACCGACGTGGGCCTCTTACCCGCCATTCCCGTCAAGCTCGAACAACCGGAGTACGCCGCCCACGTCGACCAAGCGAACGCCTGGTTCGAACGGGAGGTACCCCCGAAGGCGCCCGGGATGCGCCACCGCATCCTGGTGATCGAGGGGGAAACCAGGACCGGGAAGACGGCCTTCGCCCAGTCGAAAGGTATGCACAGCCGGATGTGCAACATGTGGAATATGTCCGCCCTCTCGGAGGATGCAGATATATGGATCCTGGATGATATGGTCCACACGAACGGCAAGTACTCGCTCAAAGCCCTGAGCCAGTACGAGGCCAACTTCACGGGGCGTTACAAACACGTGAAGGCAATGAAAGTTCGCCCGACTGTAATCCTAGGGAACAGCCGGGCGGCGATCAGTAAGTGCTGGTCGGACATAGAAGGGGAGGAGGGAGAGGCCTGGGTGGCCAAAAATGTAGAGTGGGTGTACGCGGGATCAAACCCCTTTTTCGTATTCCCTTAGAAATAGAAATATAAACCTTAGACATGCCTCTTACGGAATCCCCCATAAGAGACCCTAAGGAGGGAATGATGTCATGACCCGCGTGCATGACGTCTAAGTGCCTGATAACTTAGCGCACAATACCACTAGACTAAGGGAATTAATTAAGTAATTGTAGTATTTTGCCCAAAGTCATTTGATCGACCTTATCGATCACATGACTTGGGTGCCTACGGTGGTTACCACCGCTTACGTAACTCGGTCCTGCAATATCTCTCCCATGTAATGCAGGAGCAAGGAGCGAGTGACTAAGCACGAAGTCACATGACCCTAGGATTAAGCGCGGCTCTTATAAGATTCGGAGCCGCAAAACAAGCAAGAAGTACTTATATATTATTACTAATTAACAAACACACACGTGACCGTCTTGGTGATGCCTGATAGGCTATCAACGTTACACGTGACCTTGTTGTGGCTGTGGACTGCGGAACGAGATAACTCACCTTACCCACAACGTATATAAGTAGGAGTAAGGCTAGCTGAGGCCCTCAGTTAGCCTTATCTTGTCCACCACACCGAGACCGACTAGTACATAGCACATAAATCCAATAAATACGCAATAAATACATAGACACCACAGACAGTAAAGAGAACAGCGAGCCACTGTTAGCCACTAGATCAGAGAACTAGCGGGTCACAACATCCGGCTCGAGAGTTGAAGACTATAGTTGAGAAATTCGCAAACTGTGAAAGGCAATGTTATAACCACAACTCAAGGAGGAATAATGGCTTACATTTTCTAGGCAAGACAGGCACAGAGCGAGGTCAGAAGTACTCATCCCAACTAGCATTGAATCGCTCCTAACTCAACAATGGAAACGTTCAACCAGACCACCATACTTCTCGTCGTGGCTATTGAGGAGTGCTTGGTTGATCTTGGCACCGAGAAAGAGTGTCCAGAGTCTCAAGCTGGACGCTTTAGTCTTGTACATGATACTGGCTTCGATGGAGAGTTGGAACGGCCGAAATATGATCTTGGGAGCAAGCCTAACATCTTCCAAAAGGCGTGGTGAGCCAATAATATCCGCAGGTTCAGCAGACTTACGCACATTGAGAGATAATAAGCGAATACATATCGCTAAGCCCAGCTTGATTGGCTTGTGGGCCACAAGGGACACTAAAGCATGGGGTCGTTTGATTCCAAGAAAAAGTATCATCGTGTTGTAGCGCGGAAACACCCTAGTACAAGATTCAAGTGCAAGGTTAGTTTATAAGCATTCAAACATCGCTCAACCAGGCAGCTTATGGCTGGGTAGACGGCTCGTACAACTGTTTGTGGCCATCTATTTGAAAATGTTGGTGGAGGTGGCTTTGATGTTGCAATTATGTTCATTGAGTGGCCATCTCTGCAAAAAAGCGAAATTCAAGTTAGCGCGCCCGAGCACTCATGAGCTCTGGCGCACCGGTAGCTTGACCCCCCCTATCCGTAGAACCATCCCTCTCTCACGAGCGCAAGGTAGCCCGTTAACGGGGCTTCTGTGTGCTCACAAGCATTAGCTCCCGAGCGCTAAGTAGAGGCTGTGTATGGACTGGGCCCCCTTCGTGGGGCAAGTGAACCTAAATATGGGGTATGATGCCAGTGCCAACCTCTATCGTGGCTAAACCGACAAGTGTTGATGCATCGGCACTGAGAGACATTAAGGTTAGTTGATTGGGTCAATGCTGGGCTCGGTGTGGAGGTCACTGGCCCAAGTTGGGGCTGGCGCTAGTGCCGATCTCCAGGGTGAGCATAAACACATTGTATATACATCGAACAGACAAAGGCTGGACAAAGAAATACACAGGTCGGAATGGCGGGAGCACTCTGCACAACGAGGTAAGTAGTTGGGCACAAGTTGGACTCTGTGGGCAGCTCACAAACCTAGACCGTTGGCTTCAGGCAGGGAGCAAGGTGTGTAGCTATTTCCGGAAGACGTTAGAATGGGTACATCAGCAAGCAAAATAATCACTCACACTTGTCATACGTGGGCGGGTACTCATCCCAACGTGTCTATAATCTCGTACCACAATCTAACTTCAGCGTATACGTGTCAAAGGAGGACCGAGTACTTACGGGCACCCCTTGTCACCAAACCGAGCCCGAGGAGCAGCACAGCTGCCCCGACCGCATCCACATTAGTGAATCAATGATAGTTGACACCTGGTCAGCTCTCTGCTCTCCGGGTGAGTGATCTATCCAGCATCAACACTCTAAAAAAACCAACCATACGCGCCGGACACTGTCGAGGGTGGAAGGAGGAGAGGGTAGCAGGGAGTGAGGCAAGTGCACTCAACAAGCACACCGAACAGAACTGTGATATCAGATCAATGACGCCGCACACGTCATGGTGGGGCTTACCTGGGAATATCGATGATTATTAGGGCTTCCATCAAACGGAAAAGGTAAAAAGAAAAAAGAAGGGTCGCATTGGAGTAATGAAGGCTCACCTAATGATGGCCTTACCGCCGGCAGAGGGACTAGCTGTACTCAATTCTACGGGGGATCGTGAAAGCGGGAGATGAAAACCTTTGATGTGACCGTTCCTGAGGGACGTGACTAAGCACCGAGTTAACGCCGAAGCCCAGGATGCCTTGAAAAAGCATGTGAGAATTGAGCCGGCGCGTGGATGGTCAGAAAACATGCGTGCTGCATGGGCAAGAAGGCCACGCAAAATAACCACGCGGTCCATGATCGGTTGATCGGCAAGCGCCAGGTGGGCGCGGCAACGTCGTTTTGGCCTGAAGTGCCGGCACGCACAAGGCTAAGCAATCCTAAAGCTCATCTGAGGGAAAGGCACATCAATAGACGGAAACGGGGAGAGTTCACGCACCATCTGTGCTTAAGCTCGCTCTTTTGCAGAACATTTGAGCGCATATACCTGTATCTATGTGAAATACGATAAGGAAGGCGCAAGGGGAGCATTAGAGAAAGCCTCCGTCAAGGACATGTGAGAGCTTACCGCCGATAATCGGTTGCGGGGGAGGGAGAAACGAGGGGTTATAAAGGCAAATGCCTCATAGGCGGTTCCGTGTGTCTCTCCTGTGTAAGCAATCGCTCACCCAGCTCTATTTACTCGAATTTCTCGCCTTATCCAACACAATGCATGCCCATAACAATATCCCAGCCCAGGATGATGCTATATCAGGTGTTTATTCACGAACCAGAAGGTTCCCTAGGTAAGTGTTCGTAGAACTCATAATGGATGGCTTGATACTTACGTGCAATGCCCAATACAGCCCGGAGCATTCGTTTACTGTTGATAGCGAGCTCGACGAATTGTCTCAAAGCTCGAATGTCGCTCACCCAAGCTTCCAACCCGAAAGTCGTCCTACCGAGCTATACAGTCCTCAGGCTGGACTACAGTTCACGACTGAGCCGATGACCGGTGGACCGGCGCCTGGTCAACTGCCTTATGCGAGCCATGCCCGGTACGTCTGATGCTTATATGCTTGGATGTTTGAGTGTGCTAACTTAGCTTTGCCCTAATCTTAGCGATGCTTGCCAGTACAGTGTCTCAAGCCGAGCCTCGACTCCAGAGTGGGAGATTCAGAGCTCGCATAGCGTTAACCACACCTCTCCCCCTTGCGATCCCCCAATTAACTATATGCATACCCCTGCCAACACTCATCCCTACGCCAACGCTCGCCATACTAGCGATATTCAAGCTCACCAATCGTCTAGTCATCATCACGCATACAATGCTCCCCCTCACGCTCCCACATATGATCGCCCTTGCCCTTGCCCGCGCCCTCGCGATCCAAATGCCCCGTCTGCGACAGAAGACCCGAACTTCTTTGGGCCACGCCGCACTGCAGGTAACGAGGGGCGCTCTAGCTCCAGTTGGCACCATCAATCTGGTGCTCACCATTATGCCTCTCATCAACCCCCTGCGGTTCTTGTACCCGATTCCCAGCCTTCGCCGTCTCCACTTTCTAGCCAGCATGGAACCGCCCCACAGTCTCAGGCGTATAGCCCGTCGCTCGGATCCGATTATTGGCATCCAGGTGGCCCAGGTGGCCCAGTTCTCCCTGTCGATTCCCAAGGCGTCATCCCCCCGACACAGTACAGCTCTCAGCCCAGTGCTTCCCCAGCTACACACCCCGGCCAGCATGGGGGTCGCCTCAACGTGAACAACCGTGCGATGCCGAGCTCGCAACCCACTCAAGCCTCATCCGGTGCACCCCACAATACCATCGTCATTAGCTCACAAGCTACAGTGCCAAGCTCACGGCCAACTCAAGCCTCATCCATTAGCTCGGGTGCACCCCAGAATCCCATCGTTCTTGACTCACAAGCCAGCGATGGGCGTACTACTCGACCTGTGGGCTCGGCGCCTAGTGCCACACAGCCACCAGCGCCACCGGCGCTTGAGCCAGGTACCAATGCTAGGGGCGGAGCACCAACTCGCAGGGGGCGTGGGTGTGGGCGCGGGCGTGGTGGGAGCGTGGTGGAGCCATCGGCTAACGAAAGTAGCCAAGGGCGTGCCTGGAAAAACAAGGGGAAGGGGAGGCAGACCGAGGATGGAGCAACTGAAAGCACGCCTCCCAAGCCAGCAACAAAGCGTCGGCGCACCAAGGCCAAGGCTACAACAGAGACCGAGGACAAAGAGATTAACCAGGCTGCCGCAATCCAGCTAAGCTCTGCCGAGAATCGGAAGAACTCACTGTGGACCGACGAAAATTCGCTTGTGTTTGCCCAGGCGTTCTACGGAGTGACCAACTATGAGTTCTGCAAGGAGAACCAGACTATTGCTTACCGAAAGGTGCGTCTTGTGTAGCTTTTCGAGTGCAACTGACAATAATCTTACTCTTAGATCTCCGAGGACGTTTTCAAGCACACAATCTCGCCCGAACAACTCAAGAACTTCAATCAGACAATCGCAGCGAAATACAAGGTTTTCGAGGACGTTATGGATCAAACGGGAATGGGCGATGCGACTGATGAGGCAATGGTAAGCAAAATCGCTGTTTTTATCTCACTACAATAAACATTGTGCATATACAGGACAACTACCTTCGAGCACAGGGTATCAATATGTCAGCGCAAGTCGTTCGTGCGTTTGGGAGGTCAGCAGTATATCTGATCATGCATGAGGTGTGAGTGTATGCGCCCATATAGACGTGAATATGCACTAACCTGCGCATATAGTCTCAGAAAAGATCCAACCATCTTGAAGGACTTTGGGCTCGATCCTAATCGCCCCATCTCACCAACAGACGACGAACAAGAGAGCCGTGCCAGTAGTGATGAAGATGAAAATAACGATGCACCGGTTCCATCGAACCCGGCCATTGCCCATCCACCCGCCCCTCCAGCTGCAACTGCCCCAGCTCAGGCTCGCACCGGTACCCCTGGCCCCGGAGGTGTGATCGATATTACAACCGATGATGCGAGCATTATCGTCCCTGTGCGCCGAACGAAGAAGCAAGCCGTTGCAGCGCGAAATCGTACCATAACCGATGCCAATACTGAAACGCTGGCTGTACTCAACGAGACGTTATCCTCCTTGAGGAACACGATGGCAACGAACCAAGCGGAACAGCGTCGTTTGATCAAATCGCAACAAGACTACCACGAGCAACAAATCACTGCGTTGAAGAGTGAAATGGAGGCACGGGACCAGCAGCAGCTGCGCGACAATGCGGACATGTTCTTGAAGCTCCGAGACAGCGATCTTGCGCAGGCAAACGCACGCTTTCATCGAATCCAGGAGGAACGTCACACTCAGCTTAAGGAGATCGAAACGCTGGGCCGTTTGGAGAAGGATGGGCTTCTGCGCTCGCAAGCGTTGAAGCTGTCCGAGCAGATCTATGAAGCTCACACAAAACTTCCCTACAGCACGCTCGCGTTTTGGGGAGCTGAAGCGCTTCGTCCATCTTCCCCTTTGAAGATACCTGCATTGTTCCGTGCCTCGTTCGAGGAACTTGACGCCTCAGCTCCCAGGCCAGATAGCCATCGCTCTGAGACACTCCCTCCCCCATCCCCAACTCGCCATGAGCCCACTTTGCCCAAGAGTGCTGCCCCGAATCCTCCATCTGCTCCGGCGCTTACACGGGCCACTAGCGCCGAGGCCCCACCTAATAACTACGGCGAGGCTGGGCCAGGTCCTTGGACCCAAGCTAACATGCTTGCTGCAGCAGGTATTACCGACATATAGGTATCTTTTGAATATATCTATATTTTTGCTTGTAGTTTCCCATTGTGTATATTGCTTGTGATTGCTTGTGACCGTGACCGCCACTTTGTTGCTTTGTCCCAGTCATGTATGCTTGGATAAAATACATTGCATGCATTACAAACTACATTAGGATCTGTGGATGCGCGACCAATACTCCAATAGCTCGCCCCTACGCTTCTTTCCGACTTGCAGAGGGTGACGTGATGAAACAGAATCAGGCTCTGTTGGCTGAGCAGGCCTATCCTCGGCATGGAGATGTGCTTCGGCATGCTCCTGCATAACACGTACAGCTTCCGCAGCTCCAAGATCCTCCGCTAAGTCACCGAAGTCGAGAAGGATATTGTGGAGGACAAGGAGAGACTCAATCACTCGGTAGATGGTCCTAATGTTCCGATCACGAATGCCTTGTAAGTAGCGGAATTGTGCCTTCAGTCGCCCAAATGTGTGCTCAACGACTATGCGGTGTGACGTGAAGGCCTTATTCCATTTCTTCATCTGTCGCCGTGCCTGCCCATTAGCCTCCTGTAATTCCGGCTCAAGAAATGGAATCATCATGTACCGAGAGAGCACATAACCTACAGTGTAATGTGCATAAGTACCACCCATCAGAACAAGTATTAGATACGATACCTCGGTCACCAAAAAGCCATTCATCCGGGGCCAAGTAAGTGTCGCGATACCGCCATAAATGGCAGCGCTTCCAGATGGTAACATCTGCCATGCTGCCCGGCCAGCCCAAGTCATAGAATATAATGCGTCCATCCGCATCCACAACAGCCAGCATATTTACCTGCATACAAGGTCAGCATGCTCTTTTAACCATTGATATGCACCGACTTACTGCCCAAAATTTCTTACGGCACAAGTAGGCCATTGGTCGGCGCTTTGGCTTTTCCAGGAGCTGAAAATATGTGCCGTCAACAACCCCAATCGCCCCTGGAAAGCCATCCTCCTGGTATGCTAACTTAAGCTCCAGCTTCTCCTCGTCGGTCGGCCATCTAATGTATGCAGGTCGAAGCTTTCGTAGCGCACGGGTGACTCGTTTACAGCACTTGTAGACCGACCCTTCCGACACCCCGATTTTTGAGCTTGTCTTGGTACCGATGGTGTTGCCGTATTGGATAAGATAAGCGGCAAGCTGGTAATGCACCGGGAGCTGCAGCTTTTTACCTTTCGACTTGAAGACGGAGTCGTCTTTGATGAGATGGAGTAGACGGTTAAACGAGGTGCCATTCATTCTATATTACAGTCTATAATGAGAATAAGAGTTCGCACTAGCTGGAATAGACGTACCGTAGCCAAGACTTGAAGAATCGATCCGATTCTTCTTCAAATATCCCCTCAATGCCTTCGGCAAACTCCCGTTTTTTGTACGGCCCGCGTTCCCCATGTCGGCCATCCTCACGGGAGTAGAGGCTTCTTCGACGTAAGCGGATTGCCTGAGCTTGTATCACAACCCCACTAATACACAATAGAAACCCGTATTCGCTGGTGTATGCGCTTGGCACTGGGGCAACAAGGTTCATAACCCCGAGTATTAGACATAAACACCCGAGCTGAGATGCTCGGGTATAGATAAGCTCTCGAGGGGGTGACATACGCAGCAAAGGTGCGAAACCATTGCCAGCGTAACATTATATTCACGCGTATCTACATTTGAGATACATGATACACGTAAAGCCAAACTCAGCCGCATGCAACCACCTTATCTACCGATCACAGGCAGACATCCAGGTAAGGAAATCCCACATGTGAGCGTGCGTGGGTTGTGGAAAGGGCTGATTCTTTTTGATAAAGTCCATTGCGCAAGACGAATAATCTGCCCTCTGGCCAGATTATTTTGTGCACGACTTGCGACTGGTCGGAGTCCCAAATATTACCTTATTTAGACAAGGTTTCTCTTGGTAAGCGTTGCGTCCCCACGGAGCTGGCTCACAAATTGCAAAACTCA
>WSTG01000497.1:0-17503 GCA_019616325.1 Ceratobasidium sp. 394
GCGAGACAAGCAAGAAGTAGAAAAAAGAAAAAGAAAAAAGGCAATTTCCCAAGCAGCTAGGCGTGCACATCATGCCAAGGTGCAAAACTAACGTGGTACAATAGAGGCAAGTTGACAACTTTAAAACAGCGGGATGCAGATTGGCGGGTGACAGAAGGCAATAGGGAACATAGCTGGCCCAGCGGAACGAACCAGAGAAACACCGGAGTTGAGGGTGACCAAGGGTGCAAGAGTAGAAACAGCTGTGCGAGATGGGTGTGGACAAACGAGCAACAACTGTCAAGAGATGGCGGGCGAGTTGTGCGAGCGAGACGACGTGCATGCATAGGAAGAGTGCAACATTGCGGCCGGAGGCGAGAACGGGTGCAAACTCGAGGGCGCGACACAGTGGTGGCGTGTGCACGAGGGTCAGTCCGACCAAGCACAGACGCAAGGTCCTGGGCTGACAATGCAAGGCAAGGTATGGGCGGGGTTAACGTGTGGAATGATGCGGCCCCGTCCGAAAACTCAATCGGCAATTGGTGATGTGTTCCTGAAAGTATAGTAAGTACAACAAGGCAATACTACACTTCTCACGTGACCTAGTACACCACACGATCGAGCGTCACAATTTAGACCCCTGGAGTGACCTTGCAGAAGCAAGGTGACTGAGGTTCAATTCCATTGAATATCGGTTCACCGACCTAACTTAACATTGGAGGCCTCAGCTTGGTCGGTTGAAAAGTGGATACAAGGCTAGAAATGAGAGGGGTGTCTGGTCAGGAAGTGTTGTGATACTAAGTCAATACGTACTTAACACAAGCCAACCATATTGTATTATAACACTAATAAAAGTTATCCTATAGGGTCAACTCCCTCGATACAAAGCGTCAGAAAATCTAAAATTGCGTTGTGTCAGACACGCAAGAGGGGTCAGTGGCCCATAGGACAACGCGAGATTGTTTAGGCCAGGCCTGGCGTCTCTGACTTTTCCGCGCCTCCCGTCACCGTGACCAAGCCGAGTTCGTAACCGCAATGGCCTGTTGACAGCTATGATAACAATCAATCATCTTTTTAGAATAATACCATATTGCACAAGTGAAATATGGTGCGATTGTTAGGAGGGAGAAACGAAACAAACGAGGAAAAGCAGAAAAACTGGAGCAAGACCTTTGTAATACATGCAAAAACTATGAGAAATTGGAAGTGACATAGTGGATGCCTTACTCCAACAATGTAACATAGTGACTCAGCAACGAAATTGAGGGTTGCGGTGGACCATATAAGTTTTGGTTCTTCCCGCTCCCTCGTAGCCCCAGACCCTTCTCTTCTGGCACCCAGGCAGAAATTCCCAGGTTTCTAGCACATTATGTATGGCATCTCGCATCCTCCGGGAGTACTCAGCCTGCATGTGGCTGGGCGCGTCTTCGATATGTTCTTGTATCGACTCGAGTACGGCAGGGGCCAACGATTCCCACTGTCGATCGCCAGGCGTGAAAATCCAGTTCGGTGGAAAAAGCATCATAGCGACTTTTTCGAAACCGCTCTGGTGTTTGCGAACAGCGTACTGAACCCCGGGACCAACCACAGTTTGCCAATTTCTGAGCAGGAGCGGGCCGCGGTAGGCTTCTGGACGTCCCTTCTCAGCTCGGTCATGCTCAGGTAGCCTTGTCCATAGCCATCGGGCCAGTCTGTCATTCACCAACCCTTCAACCCATGCTTTATCCTCCTCGGTCCAGACAGCCTCTCCCTGAGGTTCGGCGGCCTTGCTAGTGTTATTGGTGTCACAGCTGTTGGAGCCCCATCGACGTAGGCCAGTCTTCAATCTAGCCCCGGCTGGGTTTTTGCGGTTCACATACTTGAGGATGGGATACTTCCCTATTGAAACATGGCCATCCATTCGACAAAGATCGGGGCCTAGTCGGGTTGCCAAGATGCTGACGAATCCATACCGAATTGCACGGCTCACAAGTTGCAGGTCTTTGGCCATAGACCTGCTAGAGCTCATGTCGTCTGGACGCTTGACGAGACCGTGTATCATGTAAGTAAGCGCTGAAGCCAAGAGAAGAACCCCTTCTGTGCGGCGATCGAGCTGAGGAAGTCTTTGCATGTTCTCAAAGAACCATTGGTAGCTGTTCATCATTATAGTCTTCAGTCGTACCACCGAAAACGTTGGGAGCGCAACCTGTTTACCCCGAAGCTAATCAGTATACACCTTCTAAGCGCCAAAGAGCGCATACATACGATTGCCTCGCATCCCAGAAATCGCCTCGTCCATAAATCCGGCTCAAATTTTAGCATCTCGCCTGCCGCCCAAGGTCCACAACGAAACTCAACGCGGCATCCGTAACTTCCTTTGCCGTGAGACCAGGCTTGAAGACATTTTGCGGTTTGATCAATGTAGGTCTTGGAGCCCGAGAGGCCGTCCATGGGGGAAAACCCGGTTCCGTGCGAGTTGTCCCGGTGGATGTACGTAACTGTCTTGTCTTTCATGTATGCGTGTATGCGGAAGAACATCCCGGCGATGTGCGCCCTTGGCTTGGCAGAAAGACCGCCCACAACATGCGAGTGAGCATAAGCGTTAACCGTCGGTTGGCACCAGCTGCGCATCAAGCCTTCAAGGGGCTGTAGCTTCCAAAGGAGGGTTAAATCTTGCACGTCCTGGGGAAGGCGGTCTCGTTGAACGTTTATCTCCAGGCCGACGTCAAACACAATGTCATGGGGGTTTTGGGCGCTCCAGTCAACAATGGGATAAAGTTGCAGCACATGCAGTATAGTATCACCACCAAGGCGAGCCGGAATTGCTTCTGCCACTGCTTTAAGGTTGATGCCAAAGATGTGAAAGAAGAAATTCCGATACTTGGCCAGCCGAGGTGTGCGATCAACGATTTTGCGAGCCATGCCAAGGATGGGATTCAAAAGCTCGGGGGTCACCTTGAATCCAGAGAATGAACGCGACCCAGAAACAGCCAGCGCTTCCGCTGCAGCGTATGTTTTCGGCAGCTCCTGATAAAGGCGGATGCAAGAGGAACGAAATTCGGGGGGACAGATGGCAGCAATTCTGGAGATGGACTGCAACATCGCTTCTTCCCACCACTCCGTAAAATCTTCCTTGCTGAGCATAGTGATGAATCTACCACCTTCGTCCTTGCCCTTGTCGTAATTTGGGAAAAACAGGTTTCCCCTGAACTGGTTATTTAAGCCGAGATTCAATAGTGTGAAATTGGGGACTAATCAAAATTTGTGACCATAGTTCACTTCACAGAGTATAGAAATCACTTACAATGGCTAAGTGGGCGCTTCACGCCGTTGACAGTGATTGAGAGGCCGTTGTCGGTGGTAAGCGTAGTGGACCTTGGGGGGTAAGCATGGAGTGTAGCGGGTATGGTGAATTGAGGATCGCTGGTTGTTAATGATAGGGAGTCTATGTCCAGACTGGCAGAGAGCCATTCCTCGTTGATGTGTAACGTTTCAGCCGCCCAGTTCAGACGGAGGGGTTGTCCTCTGTTCTCCCCTGTGAGGACAGCCAAGCTTCTTTCTCTGCCGGGTCGAAGGTACCCCAGTGCAAGGCCCATTCTGGCAACTCCCAAACAGTCCTCTGGCTTCTCCAGCTCCTCTTCACGTTCTCCTCCAACTACGTGTATGCCAGGTAGCCATCTAATAGGCCTGTAGTCATCTTCGAGTAGTATTGCTTTCAACAGGCTTCCAGGGAGGCGTGTTACGACATCGGCAAGAAGCCCAGGTGGGGGGGAAGATCCACCATTTTGGAGCTGCTCTGTGAACATTTTGGCGTTGCCGAAAGTGTTTGTGCTGAAATGTGTCATTGTTGCTGGGCCATAAACCGCTTCCCAACCGTCTACCTTGGAGTTTTCTGGGCTACTATCTCCTAGAGGCTCGGACAAAGACCGGTGGTACTCGGGGGGGACCCATGCCGATCGCTCCCGCTTAGCAGATGGGGGGCTATGGGGACTGGTATCGGGTCGCTTTTGCCAAGGCGGGGGAGAGACTCGTGTATCTCTATGTAGGGCAATTGGCCGCGCATGCAGGTATCTTTGGCTCAGACGAACCAAGGCTTTATTGAAACATTCCTGTAGGATGAGCTTGACCCGTGCGCATACCAAAGCTACCTTAATCGGAGCTTCAAGGGCTTTCTCCTCGTAGCACACCAGAGCAGACGTGGCTTGACAGACGAAGTATCCACAATCGAGGCTGCCTCGTGCTTGCTGGTAAGCTTTGATGTAATGGTGGACACCTGTTACGTTGCCATTGATCTGGGGGAGCACATACTGAAGAACCATTCTAGCCCTAGTTAGACGCTGTTCCATCAGGTTGGATGAAGGTTTTGGTAGGGAGTCCAGGTAATAAAGCTGGCAATCATAGGTCGATTCGTCTTGCCGCTGTTTGACATCCCCATACCAGAGGTAGCAGTGTGTGTGTGAAGGATCAATGATGGGCAAAATGACACGTGCAGGTGGCTGAAATCCCATCCAAACCATATCGCGCATTGTGAAGAGTCTAGTTGGCCCGTCCGGCCCTGAGTTCTTAAGCCAAGATTGCAAGCCCTGGGACCAATCCCGTTCTGAAATGAATGAACCGTAGACAGAGGGGGGGATGACGCAAACAAGTTTGGAGTGAACCTTAGAGGTGAGCATAGCCTGGTAGGCCAGATAACTGACAGTGGAATCCATCACCTCTAGCCCCATCAATTTATCATTGGCGAGTGTCCAAAAAGGGTTGGAAGCAGAGTTGTCCTCCCAATCATAACCAATCGCCCAGCCGGCTATGCAGTTGCGTAGCGGCGCTAAGCGCTCGTCGGGTAAAGACGTAGAACACCGAACCCAGTCCCTGCGTTCACGTTTGAAATAGAGTCAAAAGGTCAATGCGTACCATCACTCACGGGCTCTCATCTGAAGTCATCGCGTTCCGCACAGACTCACTATTATAAGCCTCAACCGTAGGGCCTAATATTTCGGAGCTACATAGAAGCGTCCAATTGAGCTGCGTTCCAAACACCAAATGTACTTACCAGACCGCTTCTTCTGGTGTCTTTTCCTCAATGGCCATCTTGCTCTCATCCTCGCCGTCAGATTGATCGCTAATATCAATTACCTCAGTGGGATCTTGGATGTCGTGATTGCGAGGCAATGAAGAAACATGTAACGGTTGGGGAGAACGAAGTTTACTGGTGGTTGCATGGTCAGAACCCAATGTTTCATTGGACGATGAATCGGTGCTATTCCCATTATGTGCTCTCAGAACTAGTTGACGTGAATGGGATTAAAAACTCACCATTTTGCGTTGTGCTGTTTGAAGCTGGCAAACGGGATTGGTGACGGCAATTTAGTACGCACGTTGAGTGAGATGTCAGTATGGGTCGGGTGGTTGCTCGGGCTGCTCAAGTGGAGTGGCACAATGCTACTGTAATATGTCAACCGGTAATTTTCCATCTGAAACCAACGGACTTACGGCTCCATCACTGGCGCTTCATTCGGCAAATAGCTTGCGGTAAGCTCAGCAATATAGCTAGAGCTTGTAGCAAGCCTGTTCCGGCCAATTCGAACCTGAGTTATGCCTTCCGTGGACCGGACTCGTGCTCTCCGCGTAAGTCCGGATCCTGGGGAGCTCCTAATCGGTATCTCCACCGACATGACCATCCTCCGCTTGGTGCGCTGGCCAGACGGCGTTACAAAATTCCGTGACTCATTTGATCCTCGACGTTTCAGCAGCTTGGATCCTCCAGTATCGACCTCCGAGCCAGTCTTCACTTCACTGCATCCAAGTAATACAGTACTGTGAGATCGTGGTTCACGGTACGGATTTTTCCAAGCATTAGAGTTGTGCACACTTACGAACTGTGGGTGGCCAAGGGGCTTGATATCAGGCGCTTTACGAGGTATGAGGGGAGCAGGTTGAGTCAACCGGTGACCACGGGTCTCACAGGCTCACCTGCGCCGAAATTGCTGATGTTGCAGCCGAGCACTCCTGGTCGGACTCTTCTATGCCCACAACATCCACATCATGGTCAGAGTTTTCATGGAACACAACCTCCATTTCACTATGGCCACGGCCAATGCCAGAGATGCACGCTCCGTCGAAAGGCTCTCCTGGAGTTCCACAATTTTCTCCGTCGTTGGGTTCATCTAGACTCAAAATATCGATTTCGGCGTCAAGGTGAACCTGGTTGATGTCGAGGCATGGCAAAGGCCCTGAGGACACGTTGTGCATATCATTGCCAGTGGAGCCAGTATCCCATCCGGAACTACTGGCCAGCAACCTACTAGAGCACAGGGGAGAGATAATGGCAGATAAGCATCCATCCAGCCACTTTAAGAACTAGTAGTAAACGAAATACACACCTAGGTGATTGGTTATCTCTGGACAAGCGGAGTGCCATTGAGCCAAATGGCGAGTTTAAGCTTAATGTGGGACTGGAATCCATTCCGCCGGTGTTTGAGACGGTTCGAGGGGAATCAGCTGCCCTGAACATTAGAGATGATTTGTGGTCAGTGTGCCTCAGCGAAGGCTAGCTTAACGGTGTCCAGCAAAGCATTGGCTTACCTCGGTACATGTGCCTTGCCGTGATCATTACGAACTGGGGTGCTTGGTTCAACACATGAGTCAATCGAGTCGTATGTCCTATGCAATGCGCATGAATGCTACCATACACGCTTCACTCTTGACGATGACTTACAGTTCCCGAATTTTTGACTTGCTTGAGAAAATAGTACTAGTATGTTTTGCTGGTTGTCCCCGGGTGCCTCCGAGATGATCCAAATGTTCTGGGGTCATTGGCTCTCGGTAGGAAGTTGGACCTAATTGAGGTTCAGACAATAGCCCAACTTCTGACCCATTGGACGTGGCATTCAACAGAAAGCGCCCCGATGCGTTGGACGGCGTTGACCCTTGAGAATTGAGGGAGTCGAAAGTCCTAGATATGAACGATAGTCAATGCCGGAGAAGCAAATCAACTCCGCCAGGCTATTGATGCTCTCACAGTTCCCGTACATTCCGTCTGCTCCTGGAAGCAAGGTCGGTCAAAGTCTGGGCAAATCAGAGTTGGAATGCTCACAGAGGATCAGCCATATTGACATGAGCCTGAGAGGCAGTTCAATTAAAGGGACAGAGGGCGCGCAGTTGTTGGCAAACACTGTGGTGGGGTGGAAACAATTCCTGAAGGGTGAAATGTGTATTTAAACACTCCACGGCAGTCACGGGTCACGCGTTAGCCCTATATGGCCAAGTGGGGGCCACCTCGTGTTACCTTACAATTGGCCACAACTATATACTAGGTGAGGATGCATAGGGGCGGGGCGAACGACAATGGCTACCTCACATCTACATGTATAAGAGTGCTTCAAGCCATTCTAGCTAGACGTAGCACTGCGCGACGCGTTCTGTGCGGTCTCAAAGTTCAGCCTATTACGACATAAGTTACACGTTATGGCTGGTTTCAAAGGTTGGAGCCAATCAAAAAGTTTAGCCCCGAAAGCGCAAACCGCTGTTCCAACGATATCAAAGTGAAGTACAAGAGGCTATCCGAAATTCCAAGGCAGAGCTGGGCTCGCGTCGTTGGGGCAAACACCTTTATATGCACATCATGTAGATTGCGTGAGTTTCAGTCAAATGGATTGTCAGATGGGCATACCGGTGTGAGCGCACATCAGCTATAATACATATCAAAATTGTGCAGAAGAAAATGCATGGAAAGCACCTTAACAGACGCACTTGAAAGTTATCATGCTGACAGAAAACTTGCAGAGCTGGAAATGGCTGGTAGCCGCCCCTAATCAGTCCCCAGTGGCACATATTTACATAAGCTATTGCCAGCTCTGCAAACGTTCTATCAATGTAATAACTTGCGAGTGTGTCCACTAAGGTGCTTTCCGTGTATTTCTTTTACATAATTTTGATATGTATTCTAGCTGATGTGCGCTCACACCGGTATGCCCATCTGACAATCCATTTGACTGAAAATCACGTAATCTACATGATGTGCATATAAAAGTGTTCACCCCAACGACGCGAGCCCAGCTCTGCCTTGGAATTTCGGATACTGTAGATGACAGACTATTAGCAACGTGTCAGGTCACAAGGTCCCTTTGCTTGGTGCTAAATGCCTAAGACGTCACGTCACATTCTGTCATGGGCGCAATCTATAACTTTTTTGTCTCGGTGTACAATCATACTTAAAATACGCTCTAAACATGTCTAAACACCAATTACAAATCCATCCGTGATGTCTGGATGACACTAGTTAGCACTCTGCATTAGATTTGGCATGTATTTAGCTCACCTTGACCTGTCTACCCATTGAATCCTTCAAATTCCACGCAGCTAAGCGACATAGAACATGATATCTACCTCACCTTGTTGTACCAGCCTGGCTCCTGTGAGTTCAATTTTTTTGCCACGTAATGGCAATTTCGGGGCCGGTCGCTATCTCAAAACACATTTTTGTGTCACCCCGTTGCAGCTCACCGTTGCTAATATTCTGTCATCTACAGTAGCCTCTAGTACTCCACTTTGTTGGAGTTGGGCGCGCTAGCGCCTAGATCACATGGGCCCTCGCATGTATGCGCGGCCTGGCTCCGGCGCGTTCCCCGAAGCCCCTATCCCCTATCCGTCTCATATATAGGCTGACTCACCGGGACCTCTTCCTGCATTCGCCGTCTCCTCTCTCGCACCGCGCGCCCATGCTGAGACGTTCGTTTACAGGTGTCGGACACCTGACACACTTTATCGTTGGAACAGCGGTTTGCGCTTTCGGGGCTAAACTTTTGATTGGCTCTGACCTTTGGGACCGGCCATAGGCTTATCTTGGTAATTCAGAGTAAGAGAGAGCACGCAACCTTGACATGTGGTACAAGCTGATAACAGATTAGGCTACCGTACCTAGGGCTAGTTAGAATGATGCTATAATCTGATCCCACACTCACGTCGGGAATCGGTTTAGTGCGAGAGGTATGTATATCTGTCTATCGTAAGTTACAAAGCATATCCAGACGGTAGAGTGGGAGATCCGACGCCGCGAAGCGGCGGTGAGATGGTGAGGAGACCGGGGCACCGGGACACCGGGACGCGAGGGACACTTGCGGGACGGTGGGCCTGATCTAGCGATATGCCACGATAAGGAGGATGGGCGGGAAGAGAAAAAGAAACAGGAAAGGACGGAGATGGAGGGCGAATGTTCGAAGTCACGTGTATGGGCTTACTGGCCTAGACAAGGCCAGGTGTCCCCGCAAGCTCCGGCACCCATTCTTGTACAATGTGCACGGCGGCAATCCAAGCGAAATGAGAAATGCGAACTTGTCAGCAAAAGAATGATGTAAATCAAGGTAGTCTGGGCCCTTAAAGGACATGGCTGCTTGCATTTTGGCATTAAATTTTATGCATGGAAACCCTAGTGTATGAGCTATTCCTACCCTTCCTTGCATCGCTGCCTCATTCGCAAGATCCAAAAATTGCAACTTACAGTGACCTGTACAACAGCTCGGGCGAACACCCTTCCTGAAATATCAGATACACAACATTGAACTTGGTTCAACATGCGGGTTTAGAAATTTCAAAAATTTGGCTTGCTAGTGATAGCCTATACCAGCCTCCAGGGCAGCGTGGTCCAGGCCGGCATGGACTTGAATGGACTTGATCACGTGGGTTTTGGTTCAGCTCCACACTGCAGAATTTCCATTGGTTGAGAGGTTTGAACCTTTCACTGCTTGCTCCTTCACTCACATACTGGTCGACCTCCCGAGCTAAAAGTCTTCAAGCCATTTTTACTCTCGTGAAGGCTCATGATCTCACGACACATAAAGAAAAAGCCCACAGATCCCTCAGAGGGCACAAAGTCCGCTGCCCCCCCACAGCAGTTCATCATCCCTCGCCTACGCTTGGACACAGCATCTCACTCATCTCGGTTTGATCATGTAAGGAGTATCCTGAAATGTGCTCCTCGAGTAACAGTGGTCTGTGGAGCTAGGATTATAACACAAACAGCTATACCTGTACGCATTCCATGCTTTCACAAACTTAGGGCCTTAACTTGCTGAGGTTTATATCACTTTGCCGACAGGGTGTCTGCTCTGAAGACCAAGCTTTACACCAGGCATTGGGCACCCACGGCCAACTTAGAGAACCTCAACTGTACAAGGCCACCGCTCTTAAAGACCCCCAGAAACGCAAAGCCTACAGCCAGACGTTGGCACGAATGCGAGTCGCTGCGCGCGTGGCACAACCCAGGAGGTGCCATGCGTACATTGAGCACTTGTTCGACGGCGGCCGTCTGGTTCGCTGTTACACAGAAGAGATTGATGGACTGCTGGTAAGGCACAGAGCTGATATGACCGATCGGGTGGTCCAGTTACATGGGAGCAATACGTGCCTAAAGTGCTCCACTTGCAAGGGGCAGCCGAAAGAAGCAGCTTCGGTTTTTGACCAGCCTCTCATTGTTGACGGAGCTGCGCTCTGTCCAAGTTGCAGGTCCACTCCAAGTGGTAAGTTGTAGGCTGCATAGATGTGCTTTATGAGCACTGAATTTTTTTAGGTAGCAACGTAATTGCTGTCCCAAGTGGCAAGCATCTGGAGGGGCTACCTGCAGGGTACCTATTCCCAGACATCCAGTTGGATGACCAGAAAACAGAATTATGGGCGGGCAACGACTGCATCGACAAGTTTTTGTCTCAAGATGCTGACTGTGATGTGCTACTCCTGTTAAGCCCGAGGCTGGCGTCAAAAGGTGTGGTGCGTATGCTCAAAGCACTGGCTGACAAGGTCCATCAAAATCGTGGCATAGTCATCTACATTGACTGGAAAACAGTGAATCCCAGTGTGTGGGCTCGATATTTCGACCTTCACCTTGAGGTAGATCCTGATATGTGGGCCAACACCTACCTAGCAGACGCAACACAGGTTGGTGCAGCACATCACCCACGCATTAAGTGCCTCACAAACAAGCTTGTGTGCTACAGGTTCAGTGTGACCCCATTCAAACCTCTAGAGCTTATATTGAGCGAAAGGCAAATGTATATGCCAAGCGGCCAGCAACTGTAGGGCTGACAATGCTCCTTTGTAGATCCTCAGCCTAGCAAATCAACTCAAGCCAGTACCCGCAAAGGGCGAGGCTGCACTACCACAAGGAAAAAAACGGGCAGGATCGAGCAATCTGGTAGACGACGGTCCTAGGAAGAAGATCACGTTTGCGCCTGGCACAAAGCTTGGAGACGGCAAGGTGTCATAGGGGGTGTTATTGGGCTCATATGGGACGCATGTTGGGTGGACTTTGTTGTGGTTTTGGTCACTATAAATTAGCCCCCCTTGGCTGAGTGAACATACTTCCAGGGCTTGCATAGCTCCACGAAGCTCAGTTATAAACGGGTTTTTGGACTCATGGCGATTTTCCAAAGTCGGGGCCGACCAAAACATTTGGCGCCGACAGCGCAAACGGCCATTCCGACATTAGCCAAATGCCCAACCTCCCCTGGCCTTATAGAGCCCTGCGAGGTCCCACACACTTGGCGTTTGCCGGATTTTCTGATCTTCCGAAGTGACTCATTTTCGGCACTTTCGGTAATTCAAAGCGTTGTCTAGTTTACACTAGTTAAGTGTCACTACCTGGGTCAATTGTTTTGTTCAGGTACTTTTACCTGGCCTTCTTTTGCCTGAACCCTGCTCTCTTCCCCGCTCTGGCCATCCAGTATGTTCAAGGTCGCGCATCGGATGTGGCGTAGATTGTTGCCGAGCTGAGATTGTTCAATATGAGCGCCACATTGCTCCTGGAGCTCGGTCCTTGGCAGCGGCTAGCTCTCTTATTTGCGCCGTATAGCCCATCGGCAGCCGGAAGTCAATTTCAACTTTCTACACACTGCAAGAAAATACGTGATTCCGCTTTCTTGAGTCAGGAGGGGCATGTTGCTTCTGGGAGATGTTTCAACCTGAGCAGCAGGAACATTGAATGATCTAAAAAAAGGTGTGGCTGCGAAAATGAAACAACCCATCCTGCTTGGATGGCATTTCTCGAATTCGGAACGGTAGCCATACTACCCACAGGGCCGAGAGGCAAAGAACGTGGACTAGGCCGGACTGGGTAAGCGCGTGGGTTTAATATGCAACTTATGTCGTAATAGGCTGAACTTTGAGACCGCACAGAACGCGTCGCGCAGTGCTACGTCTAGCTAGAATGGCTTGAAGCACTCTTATACATGTAGATGTGAGGTAGCCATTGTCGTTCGCCCCGCCCCTATGCATCCTCACCTAGTATATAGTTGTGGCCAATTGTAAGGTAACACGAGGTGGCCCCCACTTGGCCATATAGGGCTAACGCGTGACCCGTGACTGCCGTGGAGTGTTTAAATACACATTTCACCCTTCAGGAATTGTTTCCACCCCACCACAGTGTTTGCCAACAACTGCGCGCCCTCTGTCCCTTTAATTGAACTGCCTCTCAGGCTCATGTCAATATGGCTGATCCTCTGTGAGCATTCCAACTCTGATTTGCCCAGACTTTGACCGACCTTGCTTCCAGGAGCAGACGGAATGTACGGGAACTGTGAGAGCATCAATAGCCTGGCGGAGTTGATTTGCTTCTCCGGCATTGACTATCGTTCATATCTAGGACTTTCGACTCCCTCAATTCTCAGGGGTCAACGCCGTCCAACGCATCGGGGCGCTTTCTGTTGAATGCCACGTCCAATGGGTCAGAAGTTGGGCTATTGTCTGAACCTCAGCTAAGTTCAACGCCAGTTTTTCCCAAGCGTAACAACTTGGCTATCGATTGGATCACGTGACTCTATCTTCCATCTTCACAGGCCAAGGAGTCAGAGACTGTTGTTTTTGCTATGTCTTCTATCACCAGTACACTCAACCAGCCTATGAAGGACGGATCAACGATCAAATCAGCTTGCCCAGAGGCAAACCTGCTTGTGTCTGAGCAGGATGCTGGTGTCAGGCCTGGCTGTGAGTCAGGGCTCTGTGTCTTTGCCAAACTCCTGATGGTTTCACTTGAGGTAGCATTCCTGCGTGTTCTTGATTCTTTTATTTTCCTGGTTGACCGCCGTCCCAGTGAGGATCTTGCAGAGAGGTTTGCCGTTCGAAACTGGCAAGGGGTCTCGGTCCTGGGTGCTGTCGCCTCCTTGAAGGGCAGGGGGAGCATGTTTGCTCAATGTGGCTGGTTTACTCGGATGCCGTGGCTGTGGTTCCACATACCCAAGGTCGAGGAGATTCAATTCAGGCAAGACAGTCGTTTTCGTGGCGGGTGAGTGTTCGTTGCTGCGAATCTCATCAAACGAATGCGCCATGACGTGGCGTTTGCCGATCGCTATGTACCATCATTTTGGCTCAATCTTTTGTATATTTGTGCTCACTGTAAAGCACACAGGGAACTCTGCATGTGGCTGAAGACCCCGCTGGGCGAGTACGCCATGTTGTTGCCTCACGGCTTCTTTATCAAGCATTGGAATACTACTTTGGAGACCCTGGGTGATCGGCTCAAGCACAACGCATTTCAGAGGTGGCCGAGTGAAGCTCCTCGACCAGACTGGTGGCATGACGAATCTCCTGACGAGTGGCCGAGCTCAAAATCCAGCGGATCCAGCAGACCCTCCCTCGACTTGAAGAGGGGTCAATCACAGGTTCACGAGGAAGTCATCAAGAGGCTTCGTTTGTCCGTTCCGCTTGAGAACGAAACATATCCACGCGATGAAGAATTACAGGTGGCTACCTCCGAGCAAGAAACAACCGAAGATCGCAGGCAGCCATGGTCTGTGCCAGACCACGGGAAGTTTCCTAGGAATAAGCAGTGGAGAAAACACATGTTCCGGGCCTCGTAATTGGCAGGTAAACATGGCAAAGCATCAGTTGTGCGTGCTAATTTCTCAATAGACCTCAAAATGCCCGTCGTGTGACGCAATTCATGCTTCCTTTCTCCTTGTTGGTTGGAATGTGTGTACTATATCGGCGCTACCTGATTGTGTTTGTTGTGTTTCTATGATTTGCTCCCTGTTATATTTTTGGTGGTTCCAAGTTTCTACGGCCCTTTCATAATGTAACCGGTTCCCTGTCTCTAGTCCTCCAGGAAAAATGTGATAGAATATTGCTTCACCTCCTGCGGCAAAGTGGAAATCATGTCAAATGCGTCAGGTTGTGACGTTTAAGTATATGAAACGGGCGTGCCCTCCTGTGTCATGGCGCCATGTTTCGTATGTGAGCAGAAGTGATTGAAGACGTAAAGAAATTATTCACGGGCTCGATCATGGAAATACATATAACAACAACAAATGCAGTGGGTCAATATCGGGGTGGATACCTTGCTGGTCTCAAGGCGTAGGGTATTGCCCAGTTGCACCCCCGATGTACCAGGGTGCCTCCTCCCTGTATCCATGATCCGCACTCAGGCCCTGATGGACATCCTGGGTACCAGCCGCAACAAACGCATCTAAGTACGGCTCATCGACCGGCGGTGGGGCGGAAAGGCCACTCGAGGAGGCTTGTGTCTGGTTGTAGCCCTCGGGCCCCCAGCTGGTGTAAGACGTCGATGCCGCTAGATCAGTCAAATAATAATAGTCAGACGGCGACTGTGATAACAGAGCAAATGGATGTACCAAGGCCCGAAATCTGGGCAAACTGAAGATAGCTCTCTTCGGCGTCGGCTTGCGAGGCTAACATATCGCCCTGGGTCATCTCCAGCTGAGAAAACGAGGGCGCAGAGCAGGGTTGGGTAGCCACCTGAGACACTAGTGTGCTCGGAGATGCGGGCGCGGCGGCCCCCCAGGGCTGAAACTGCATAGTCTGGAGCTTGTTTGAGATGTTAGTATAAAAGATGATGAAACGGTGAGACAATTAATCAGAATCACATACATAGTTTTGCATTCCGTGCTCAATCAGTGGCGCATGATCAACTCCCGACACCTCACCGGATGCGGTCACAGGGGGGAGAAGAGCCAACGGCGGCAACGAGCCAGAGGGCAGAGGCGTGAGAGACGGCGCCGGGGGGGTGAAGGGGGGCTGTGAATGAGACCTGGGAGGGGGATGCTGGAGAGCAGCGGGCGATGGGGGTGCAAGCTACAGCAAGCTCTGAGTGACATGACAAGCGTTCGAAAATGAAACTAATCACCACTTTCGGGTTTGATAGATGTCCCGAGCCGCTTGAGGATTGCTCAGGAGCCAAGAGTGTGACAAGGTTTCTCGCCGCAGACCTCACAGGACGTGGTGGGGGAAGGCCGCCGTTGCCCCGTTTGCGCTTCCTGGGCGGCTCTGACTCCTCGATCGGCGCGATCGGCGATCCGCCTTCTAGGTCTCCAGAATCCAGGGATCGAAAGGAAGCTGCACTCGGCGGTATTGCGCTTCGCTTTGAGCGGCGGCTGGGCGTAGCCTCTGGGTTCGCCTGACGCCTTTTTGTCCCCGTTGCAGGTACCTTGTTTTTCGCAACTGCCTTAGCTGTCCCAGCTCCCGCTTTCCCCCTGGCAGCCTTAGGCTCACGCTGACCCTTCCTCTTGCCAGCTCGTCCCTTACCCTTCCGCAACTGGGACGAAGTATCCACTAAACTTGCTCCCTCGCCCTCGCCCTCGCCCTCGCCCTCGCCCTCGCCCTCGCCCTCGCCCTTGTCCTCGTCCTCGTCCTCGTCTTGACTCTCCACGTCGTCGGTCTTGTCATCCTCTCGAGGATTTTCAGCGGTTGGGTGATTGCGATCAACCCGTTCCTGCCCGTTAGGGTCATTTGCGAGGACGTATTCCCGAGTCGCCTTCCAGGAGGCTAGCCCTCGCCAATATGGTGGGCGGTGGTTGAGGTCGATGTCGTAAAAGATTAGGTCGTCAACCGGCTGGCCGGGTTGTAAGAATACGACCAGATTCTCGTTCCATGTATCTGTATAATAATCTTGAGGTGCCAAGAGGTAATAAATGAACCCCTCAGTCCACACACAAATTGTGCGACGGCTGTCGGGGCAGTGATATAAGAAATACATGTTACCCGAGGATATATATAAACTCACCCATCGCGGTATTGGGGATCCTCGTCAAACCCCACCTCAAGCAAACCCGTTATTTTCATTGGGAGATGCTCCATCGTCGGCCACGTGACATCCCACTCCCCTCCTTGGACGTTATACTTTGCGACCCCGTTCAAAGAGGCCACATCGCCCACCAGTGAAATTCCATTGAGCTCCTCCTTGCTCATGCCTGGTCGCACTACGACTGTACGGTTGCCCTTCACAAAGGCGAAGTTGTGGACGGCGCGCATTTGGACTAGCAACGGTTAGTAGTCCCGCTATGTTTTCCGTAGCCATTCATTCACTCACGAACACCCGGGGCATTGCTTTCAACAGTATTTTCGGCAATTAAAACCGTCTCTTCGGGGACCCAATCCTTGACTACCGCCCAATCAGGAAGAGGGGCGAGCAGCTCCACCTCCTTAATGGGTTTTGATTTAGCCTGCTTGGATCGTGCCATCGGTGCCTAAAAGTCGATTTAGTTCAAAGCCGAGCGCCGTCACCATCCAGTTATGTCGCGATGACTCGACTTACAGTAGGGTAAGAAGGATGTTAGAACGCCACGGGGTCATGTGACTCGATTGTTTGGATGATTTTTGACAGGACCCCGACAGGACCCCCGGCGGCGTTAGGAGATGTTGAATCCGGGACGGGTAAGAACCAGGGGATTTGAGCAAATTTCTCTGGTCAAAGAAGGTAGAACAACAGCTCGACGGACGCGGACAGAGTGGATGGCGGACAAAAGTCGTGGAAAAGTGGCAACCAATGTCCGATATCTTGTAAATTACAAACTCCGGTAGCCAAACTAGGAAGTAATTTACTAAATATGCTAGTAGAAGCCTACCAAGTCCTAGCATTCCCTAGTGCAACTGGGGGTCCGACCGCGACCGATTTTGATTCAATAAAGAGCCTGATGCCGGACCTGGGGCCCCGCTTCCGCCTGATCTAGCCGGTTAAAAAATTATAAGTCCCACATTGAATACTCTGCCTTGAGTTACATATCCACATCGCCTACCGTATACGCGGAAGGCAGGTTGACCGGTATCACTCTACTCTATGTAGCTCCAACCAGACCTGAAGTAACCTTGAATAAGGAAATAACGAACCAAGAAAACCAAAAATAAGGGTATTGTGTGAGCGCAAGGCAATTTTGGCAAACTGCCGGTTCGTTTGTGTTAACGTGGTCCCGTCTGACCCAGATCTTTGAAACTAGAGTGATGGCAAGGTGTTAATCCAGCTGCAACTGGGACGAAATGTTAATGTTGGTCAAATTGTCGCTCTTGGAGCTGTAGCCGTGGACATTGTAATAGTTGAACACGCATATATCGCAATCAGTGTGGGATGTCGGCAAAAAAAAAAGACTCGAGACATCGATTGGCTCATTCTTGACTGGCTGACGATTTACATGGGGGTTCAACCTCCAAGACAGTATAAACGCAGCCTGGCTCGACTTGGGCAAGGGACATCAAAACTGTTGGACCATTGGCTTTACTTGTCGTATTGGTCCAGGTTTGACATCTTACGTTCATGTTTTCACTAAGGTACTCT
>WSTG01000498.1:0-17491 GCA_019616325.1 Ceratobasidium sp. 394
TGACAGGGGACAGAGTCCCCTTGGCGGTACCTGGCCAGTTGTCCCCCCTTAAGTCGGCAGGAGGCGACAGGTGGATACGACAGATACCTCCAGCTGTAGCCGGAGGTCGCCGACCGGGATATTTCCCTGACGTAAGGCACTCAGATGGGGAACGAAAACTCATTTATTCAGCGTAAAGTCAGCCTTACTCGAGAAACCTTCCAATGAAATTTGCCCAATCATAGAGATAAGAAAGTCAACCGCCAGTAACGGATACGACAATGTGTCATGCAAAGCCTCGGCGCGCCAGAATGGCTATGCCCATCAGCAGTACAACCGAGAGGTGGGATACAAGTTTATTGAGTTGACGGAAAGCTCGGTTGATCAAATAAAGGGATGGGCGCATCCAGTCGCTCTCGAATATGAAAGTCATATCTGAGCCTATCTCGTTACACAATGCGTGCGTGTTGACCGTTTTAAAAATAGGTCATGAATACCCTTTGGAAGGCGCTCGCTGCGCTGTCAGCCCCTATCTATATGCACTTGCAGGATTTGGTTTAACTCTGGAGGGTGGATCAATCGATTATCCTAGCCGAACTTGAATTCTCACCTCGATACCAAGGAGACGACCGCTCCACGTAGAGCGGGTGAGATTGACCAGGCTGTGGGGAACGCTCGCGGGTTTCTTACGGAGCTCTATGCGCAGGCAGACTATATATGTAGAAGAATGAGAACGCCTTTGTGTGAACTGCGTGCAACACCGAAGCTGCGAGTCTGATTGTGCTGGGCAATACCCGGGCAGAATCGCCGAGGTTGCCATTGCGATCGACACGCGTCCCTTGTTAACACAATGGCAGTGTGATGGGCAGTGCTGCGAACCGTGATGCTGATCCACTGCCACCAGGGAGCGCCTATTTTGTTTGGTCGGTGATCAATGATTGCCCGTATCACGTGATTACATGACATATATATTGGCTCCGCGTCCTCCGTCCATCCCCCACAACTCCCCCTCACAATGATTGGACTTCTCTCATCCCATTTCCGCAAGCAGAACGCGCCAGAGAGGCAAGATCGGGTAATAGAACGTGGTTCGGCTCCGCCTAGAGGCTACACGCAGCAAGCTGAACGCGCGGTACGCGAAACCCTTGTTTTCCGCCATTTTATCTGATGACATTCTTAAATTAGGGCCTCCTTTGCACTGGGGAGCTCGAGATCGCGACCGAGAGGTGCCGCAAAAAGGTCGAGGCGATTGCCAAGCAATGTCGGTTCGTATTTAGTGTCTACTTGATTGATCGTTGATTGACTCGGGTTTTAGTGCCCGTAACCGCCGATTCCGCGACGTCGAGTTCGATATTGAAGAGGATAAGGAACGGTGCCTCCACGGCCTGGCAACTTCTCAAGCGAGCCGGTACACACCAGCGGACGTGATGCGCGTCCATCAAATCTTCGATGATGTGAGTGATTGTCGTTGCGACGATTAACAGAGTTTAAATGTCTCCCTTGAATGTAGCCCAAGTTTTTCATCGACGGAGCTAGCTCATCTGATATCATGCAAGGTCGACTAGGGGACTGTTGGTTACTCAGCGCACTTGCTACGGTTTCGACGATGGAGGATCTTGTTGAGAAGATCTGTGTTGCGGTACGTGCATCCTGCCTGAACATTTGACTAGATAATCTAAGCGAGCGTACAGCGCGACGAGAAAGTCGGGGTTTACGGCTTCATCTTTTATCGTGACTCTGGTTGGGTTGACGTCATCGTCGACGATCTACTCTACATCTCGATCCCCAAATACGAGGAACTCTCGCGACCAGAGAAGAATTTGTATCATAATGACAAGGACCGGTTCAACTCGGGCGCGCGCAAGGGTGGCCAGAGTTTGTATTTTGCCAAGAGCGGGACGGAGAACGAGACCTGGGTGTAAGTATCTCTTGGGCTTATTCTTCTGTGTAGCTAATGGCGTGCTAGCCCGCTGTTGGAGAAGGCGTATGCCAAGTTGCACGGAGACTATGCCGCGATCGATGGTGGGCTTGCGGCTGACGCTATCGAGGATCTCACTGGGTACGTTCGCGGACGTAGTTATCTTGGTCGCGTACTAAGATGCATTAATTGTTCCCAGTGGTGTCTCTACTATTTGTCACGTCCACGATATCCTAGACATTGACCAGTTTTGGGAAGAAGAGCTCAGCAAAGTCAACCAGGATCGGCTTTTCGGGTGTTATATTTACAAGATGGCCGGGGGTGACGATGATATTACCGTCAATGGTAAGTATTAACGAGCGCTATCGTGTTCCCCGCTGAACTTTGGTGGGCCTAGGTTTGTTTGCTGGACATGCCTACTCCGTAATCAGCGCCATCGAAGTCAACGGTAAGACTTATTCAGCATTTCCTGAAACAACTCTAATAACATTCTCTAGGCAAACGCTTCCTCCGGGTCCGCAACCCATGGGGAAAAACCGAATGGACCGGCGCCTGGTCCGACGGCTCGAAAGAATGGACACCCGAATGGCTCGCCCTCTTGCCCGACCTCGGACACAAGTTCGGCAACGATGGCGAATTTCTGATGGAGTATTCCGATTTCCTAAAGACGTGGACCATGATCGAGCGGAGCAAACTGTTTGATAGCGGCTGGAAGATGAGTTCAATGTGGTTGAACGTGAATTCGAGGAGTTTTCCCTGTGCGTGGAATTATGGGGACGTCAGCTGTGAGTTTGTTGCTTTATTTTTAGGGCGGAGTTAAGTTAGGTTGTAGTCACCTTTAGCGTGACCGAGGATGCGCCAGCTGTGATCGTGCTCTCTCAACTGGACGACCGGTATTTCTCGGAGATATCGGGGTATAGTCAATGGACGCTCGAATTTGTGATTTATCGAAAAGGTACGTCAGCGTCTTTTGGTGGTTGGCCGATTAACCAAACACTGGGCCTTCTGTAGATGCGCCGGCGGCTGAACCATATGCTAGTTCGTCCCATACGATCTTTTGGCGCCGAAGCGTCAACATAGAACTTGACAAACTCGAAGCTGGAGATTATGTCGTACACGTCCGCTTGGACCGTAGGCATATCCGGAACCGGGTACGTAGCGTGTAACAGGCTGATGAATACGGGGCTGATTTGATGGTGGGTTATAGAGTTACTTCCAAGATGCTATTAGTGGATGGGATCACCGCAAGTTGAGCAAAGTCTGGACCGAGGCTTGTATCTCGAGCTCCATCGCAGTTAGTGCGTCCCAGTCTAAATTAAATACTGGAAGTCAATATATTAATACGTTTGGCTATTGTAGATTTTGATCCCAACGCATACGGCGACCTTCTCCCCGCCGACGTTGACACCTACGGCGGGCAGGACCTCACCGCTATCGAACTCGCTTACCACGAAGATGGCCAGAAGAAACCAGTCCTCGAAGTTATCGCCGCTCCCCAAGCGATGCTCGCCACGCACGAGTCAGCTCCCAAAGACGGGTCCGCATCCGGGTCCGAGGTCGTCGTGAACTCCGAGCAATCGCCCATGCCACCATCTATCCCCATTCCCGTTTTAGACTCCCTTACCGTTCCAGACTCGCCTATTGCGATCGAAGGTCAGATGGCGGAGATCGAAGGCCAAACGGCGGAAATCGTCAACCCGAATGCTGGAGATGATGATAACAAGAGCGAGAAATTCGAAGACGCCAAGAGCGAGACGGCCGAGGTGGAAGTGGTGCCGGATGATGGCAAGAGCGACAAGGCGAGTGATGGTGGGGTCCCGCCGCCGAACCCAGATCTTGCTGGGCCTGGGGGCGCGCCTGTGGGTCCGATGGCTGTTGTACACGAGGGATGGAGGTGTGATGGGTGTGCGGTGCGTATGGCACATGTAACGAGGAAGATGATACTTATATGTTAGTGATGTAGGCCGACCCGATTGTTGGGCCGAGGTATCACTGTCTCGAGTAAGTCCTGGTTTGGTCCGGGTTGGCGTGTGCTGATTGACTGGGGTCGACAAGTGCTGGGTGTCCTGATTACGATCTGTGCTCGGACTGCATGTCCAAGGGTGTACACAATTCTTCTCATCGTATGCTTTGTGTTCGGAATCCTGCTGATGCGAACAAGTTGCGCGACGATGTGAGTCTTCCCATATTCTTATCAAGACATACTAATGGTATTTCTTTAGGTCGCTGAAGGCGAAGACAACTCGGTTACGTTGGGATTGCGGGTTTATACCAAGGGTGGCTCGGCGGCAAGTGTCGATGGGCAGTTACGGCATGGAAAGGTGGTTGCGTGGAAGAAGAAGAGTATGGCGTAACGTGAATAATGGGACATTTTGAACGAATTTAATGGAAGGATGGTGGCTGTATCTCTTATGTTGTCTTGATTGTTTGTATGTCACAGTTTGAATGCGAATCCCCAAGCTCAAGCCTCTGAGTGAATAATATCCTTGTTAGTAATTGTTTGGGATGCGTTGTTCGGGAAGCTGGTGACCGTGCTATTCTGGGGTTGGATACATTTCATTGACCCCCCGACCCGATATTCGTGAATAAAGTTTTCATAACAATGAGAAGGTCTCATGTCGAAGGCAGATATAAGCTGACTGATACCCTCATCGCGCAGTGTGAATGGGACGCATATATCCCTCAATAATTAAAAACCAGTCCCAAGCACTACGACCAACGGAGCCACAAATCCAATACCCCCAGATATTCGATTTATTATATTGACAGGCTAACCATTTTCCGCTCACCGCTCTAATTGGGTGGGGTGATAGTAGCCACCCGCCATGGTCTGACAAATCTAACCATTAAGCGCCGAACTATTCCGAGACTCGCTCATCACTAAATTGTACTTGAGGACTCTAGGTGACACATCTACGCTCTAGGATAAAGAAAGTGAAGTCGAAATGAAGCAATGTTTTTTTTTTTTACTGATTTTCTATTTATACTGTGGCTGGAACTAGGCTTCTGGGAGCTCGGAATTTGTCTGCCCTAATGCGAAACGCACTACGACTTTTCCCTATATGCGCTCCTCGCACCACTCCCTGTCTAGTTCACGCTATCACCTTTCTGCGAACTTTATATCGCTTTTAATCTTCTCTGGCCAAGTACGATCCTGGTTGAAACTTGGAAAGTGTGGTGGATGGAAATGTCTGTTTGAATGTAAATAGATTGTGTGGCGGGTGTGAAAGCGGAAGTCCGAGGTCACACGGCATATAGAAACTAATATAGTTGTTTTTGGGGAAGACCAAAACAGGAACCTGGTAGAAACGTGAGGAAGACTCGCCGACACTCAGCCCCACGCATTATTCGTATTCGGTAACCACATCTCGACGTCGTGTCCTATGTGTTGGTTAATACTATAGAAGAAAGTTGATTGAGCTAATTGGACGCACAGAATTATATCACCAACGACGAGCTTTTGAAAACCGCTATACCATGTCGAGCTATTTTCTCCCTGGAGAAACAGTTATAGTTCCTTCTCGAAGAGCCCACGCAGCTGGTCGATCAAAACAAGAGGAACCTGATCAGGAGGCATGTTGCGCGCACCCACCATAAACGCATAAGATATCTTGCCTTCCAAAAAAGCATCGTACAAGCGAACTCAACCAGCTGGGGGGAGGCACTCGATAATGGACCGGGCTGTCAGACGTGCCAACCGGCCAGAGCGGGCCTTTATTTCGCGAAGTTCACCAATTTTATCCATATTCTCGTTAGGAACAGCGAAGGTGATGCGGGGTGAGACATCATTGGGGTTCAGGCTGTGAGCATGGGCTGGCGAAGGATTCCAAATGGGTAGTTTGTCATTATCTGTTCCTTATCGGGATGGCTCCAATAAATTGGAATAATGTTTTGTCGGACAGATAATAGCTAGGGAGGTGGTGGTTTGGAAGGATGTGCTGATGGTCTTTGGTCGGGTGTACAAACAAACTAAGCGCTCAGCGCTTTTACAAGACAAAGTCACACTGTTCTTCCACAACCTCTCCTCACAACGATTGGGCTTCTCTCTTCTCATTTCGCAAGCAACATGGATCGGGAAGGGGTGGAGTGTAGTTCATGCCGAACTAGATATTATTCGCACTAATTTGAAGATGTGGCACACGAAAATTCTGTTTTGTTGTCCTGCGAATCACTCGGGTTAAGAGCCTTTTTGCGCCGAAGAGCTTGAAATCACGGCGAAAGGATGGCATAGGAACATCAAGGCTATGCCCAGTGATGCCGGTTTGTGGCTTCTATTTACCTGGTTAGCGGTTATATGACATGTGACTTAGCTCCGAGAATGAAGTTGATTGGACCTACCTGCCCCTTTTCCCGTTCTAAATTTCACCTGTTCCGAGTTGCCAGTCGAGATCGAGGGCTATACGACGGACATTGCTAATGCGAACTCCGGATCCGACGATGACGGGGGTGAGAGGTTTGAGCATGTTAGTTACATTGTAGCCCGGTGTCAGCTACGGTCTCTCTGCTCACACCGCCGAGTCGAGGATGTGAGTAACCATCTTGGGCAAGCTACGCCCCAATATGAATACTTTCGAGTATTTTCTAACTCTTACACCCGACGGCCCCTATGTAGACCGTCGAGGGAGAGAGTAGCTTGATTACTCGGGAGTCCGGGTTCATACAAAGGCACTCGACGGCGAGGTTCAATACACGATTGCGGCATGGGAAGGTGCTAGTCTGGGACGGCCTCCTAGGAGCCGATTGGGATCTATGCTTTAGCTGAGATCGATTACTCCTGATTGTAATCGGAGCATGGGTTTCATTAGCCTGAGATCTAATCGATTGATCTAAAGCATACTTCCTTACCCGCTACTAGGAGGCCGTCCCAGACCCCACCCCACTCTCTTCTACCCGGGTGGGGGATGGTTAACCTGACTAGGAAGGTGCGAGGGAAGAACACGGCTTGACGCGTACAAAGGTGGACATTTACTTTTAGGATTAATTTACCGGTAAGTTGGTATCTAATATGTCGTCTTGATTGGCCTGTAGATTAGGACCTGAAGGCAAGGCCTCCGAGGGTGAACAAAGAGGGGTTTTACCGCTCAGAATGAATCCCTCGTGAGCGCTCCGGAGTGGCTATGAGCTCCCGTCATTCGGCCACGCGTGGTTGATTCAGATGTACGACTTCGGCCAGCCGCCACAGACCGAAAGGGCTGGGGCCGCGCGGCCTTGGGCACTGTCAGTGAATTCGGCGGTCTCGAACCCATTGGTCAGTTGAGCACATCCAGAGATAACACATCACGTAACCGCCCACATCTTTGCCTTTTTAGTGCAAGTCTCCATGGCGCCCACTCTAGACGAGGCAAGAGGCAGTGCTATCGCCGAAATCAACCACATTTCGAGCGCTAATCGAGCGCCGACTACCTACCCACGGGCGTATATAATCGTGCTCAAAGGTCCACGCATCGTATCATTGACTTACGCCCTCTGATACGATGCTCGGTATTCTCTCGTCACATTTTCGCAAGCAGAACGCCCCCGAGAATCAAGAAAGGATTCTTCAGCGAGAAGCTGCACCACCCGTCGAGTACGAGCAAACCGAAAAGGCCGTGCGTAGTCGTGTTTCATTTAGTTGGTAACAATTAAACGTTCGGGACTAAATAGGGACTATTATGCACCGAGGAACTTGAGTTCGCGATAGCCCGGTGTAGGAAGAAGGTCGAGGCAATTGCGAAGGATTGTAGGTGTGTACAACTAACCTAGATATTTAAGTAGTTAGACTAACGGTTGCATAGAGCACGCAACTCTCGTTTCCGCGACATCGAGTTTGATCTAGAAGAAGACAGGGAACGGTGTTTGTACGGACTCTCTACTTCAGATGATGATCGCGCCAACCCTTCGGACGTCTTGCGAGTCACTCAGATTTTCGACAAGGCACGTCTGTGCTCCCATTTTCAGCTCCATGTTACATATTTTCTCACACGTGCCTCAATTTAGCCCCAGTTCTTCATCGACGGTGCCAGCTGTTCCGATGTTGCCCAAGGAGCTATCGGTGATTGCTGGTTCATGAGCGCCATTTCAGTTGTCTCGGCGATGGAAGGGTTGATCGAGAGGATATGTCCAGCCGTGAGCAACACTAACAGATGCCCTATATATCATTAATATTGACGCACATATGCTGGTGATAGCGGGATGAGGAAGTCGGAGTCTACGGCTTTATCTTTTATCGCGATTCGGGATGGGTGGACGTGATTATCGATGATCTCCTATACACCAAAATCCCCAAGTTCGAAGAGCTGTGGGGCACCGAAAACGCCATTTACCATGACGACAAGGAGCTTTATGAACGGCAAGCTCGTAAAGGAAGCAAAACCCTATACTTTGGCAAGAGCAAGACCGAAAACGAGACCTGGGTGTAAGTGGGAGCTACACGAACTTTTGAGGATAGCCACTGATTGGCGTTCATAGGCCGCTACTGGAGAAAGCATATGCCAAACTGCACGGCGATTATGCATCTTTGAATGGCGGGTTTGAGTCGGAAGCCATCGAGGATATGACCGGGTAAGCGGGTATTGAGTTACTTTCTTTTCCCATATTTTGCCAACCTATTTTCATCACAGGGGGCTTTCGACTATGTTCCACACCCATGACATTCTCAACACCGACAAGTTCTGGAACGAACAACTCTTACGAGCCAACAAAGATAGGCTCTTCGGATGTTATATTTATCCGATGGCTTGGTCGAGCGAAGTAAAAGGTCCGTGGTCTCTTCACCCCCCACGTTGGAAAATTTTGACAGTATGATACTCTCATCCGCAGGGCTTCACACGTTACACGCCTATTCCATTCTTGACGCTCTAGAAGTCGGCGGTATGCAACCCACCCGTTAGATTTACCATCACTAGTTAATCTTATTCACATAACAGGCAAGCGTTTCTTGCGCCTCCGAAACCCCTGGGGCAAATCCGAATGGAAAGGCCGCTGGTCCGACGGTTCCAAAGAATGGAACGCCGAATGGCTCGCCCGTTTGCCTGAACTAAAGCACAAATTTGGCGACGACGGCGAGTTCCTGATGGAATATTCCGATTTCTTGAAGACTTGGACGATGATCGAGCGCAGTCGGCTGTTCGATAGCGATTGGAAGCTGAGCTCGATGTGGATGAACGTGATTTCACGGAGCTTCCCGTGCGCTTGGAACTTTGGGGACGTGAGCTGTAAGTTGAGTCTCTTCTTAACCAGGCTACTCCTTGCTTAAAGGTCGCCAAGTCACGCTCTCGGTGCCCGAGGATACCCCCGCTGTGATCGTGCTATCAAAACTCGATGACCGATATTTCGCTGAACTCTCTGGATACAGCTACTGGTCGGCGGACTTCGTAGTATACAAAAAAGGTCGGTGCGAGGAATGTTAGCAAACCGCCAGCGACTCACGTACTAACCCGCCTCCTCAGGTGCCCCCGCCGATGAGCCCTATACTCGCTCCACCCACAATGTTTTCTGGCGCCGTAGCGTAAACGTCGAGCTTGCTCATCTAGATGCTGGAGAGTATGTGGTCCACGTCCGGCTGGACCGTGACAAGCTCCGTGAAAAGGTAGTTTCGCCGCGCATTTACCCAGATTTCGAGACATCGTAGCTGATACAACCCATCTACCAGACGTTTTACAAGGACAACGTCGACAAGTGGAACCCCCGAAAGCTGAGCAAGGTTTGGGCCGAGGCTTGTTTGTCCAAGTCAATTGCAGCTAGTACGTAGTTGTTGTGTCCCTGGATGTACAGGAAGCTTATTATGATCCATTTTCAGACTTCAACCCGGAGTAGGCGGTTTCCAGAACCAGGTTACATTGTTCTAACATACACTACTTTACAGAGCATTCGGTGACCTCCTACCCGCATCCGTCGGAACTTATGGCGGCCAGGACCTCACCACCCTCGAGCTCAGCCACTATGAGAAGGTCCAGACTAAACTTCCCCCTCCACCCCCCCAAACCGTCGTCGCTGCTCCTCTCGCCGTGGCTGCGGCAGGCTCGGACGATCCTGAGGTAAAGGCCTCCAAGGAAGACGAGCCGAAGGACACCAAGGAGGGAGGCGCTGAGAAGGACACCAAGGCGGAGGATGCTGAAAAGAAAGATGACAAGGTGGAGGATGCTGGAAAGAAAGATGCGAAGGCGAAAGAGTCTGAGACTAAAGACGCCAAGGCTGGAAATGAGGAGGGCGGCTCCGATTCGGGTTCGGCAGTCATCGTCGATCCGGTCGCCAAGTCGGAGAAGGAGGGCGAAGAGGCCAAGTCGCCTGCGGTTGCGAACGCGCCAAGTGGCAAGCCGGGAGCAGCGAGGGGGCCCGAGAGCGAGAACAAGAAGGACGATAAGAAAGCCGATGGGGACGAGAAGAAGGACGATAAGGGCGATAACGTTGATAAGAAGGATGACAAGAAGGACGACAAGGACGACAAGAAGGACGACAAGAAGGACGACAAGAAGGACGACGACAAGAAGGATGATGGGAGCAAGGACGAAAAAGACGAGAAGCCTAAAGGACCTGACGAGGTTGTGCATGAAGGGTATACGTGCGATGAGTGCAGGGTAAGATTCAGTGTCACTCGCCCAGAACATATGGCTGATTCTGTTGTTTAATAGACCTCTCCAATTGTCGGCCCCCGGTATCACTGCCTCAAGTGAGTTAACCCACTCGAGTGAGCTGGACGCCTTTTGATTCACGCCACTCAACAGCGCATCGTGCAACGACTACGATATCTGTTCCAAATGCATGGATGCAGGAAAGCACGACCCAACCCACACTCTGCTGTGCATCCGGAATCCGGTGGATGCTGACAAGATCAGGGACGATGTAAGTTCTGAAGCGCATATAGTGAGGATGGTTGGTGACACGCGTATTCCTAGATCGCTGAAGGCGAGGACAACTCGATCACGTTGGGGCTTAAGGTATATACGAAGGGGAATGCAGTTGTCAAAGTTGCAGGGCAACTGCGGCATGGAAAGGTGGTTGGATCGTGGAAGAAGAAAGACAAGGCATGAATTTCTAGGATATCCCACCAACCTGATTTTTGAAACACGTCGTGTATGTACAATAAACGAGCTTGAATTGCAAACTAACGGAATATCAATTCGCTAAGGAGGTGCACTGGACCCCAACAAGGAAACCATTGGAAACATTTTTCTGCAGTAGCTGCTGGACCGAAATCCCTCTATTTAGATTGTGCGGGACAATATTCCATCCATAGTACGGCGGTACATAGTGGCCTAAATCATGATAACCAACAGGGTAGATCCATGCAGAGTTCGTGAAGTCATAAAAGGAGGAATGGCAGGGGGTGGATAACGCAGTACTTCAAGTCAAGTCGAAACAAATAAAGGTCCGATACTACCAAAACTCGGAGTTAGTATGCGGTTCCTACTTCAATAAACCTATGGCAACGCAAGCATAAATCGCGAGTGTACTAGAGTCCGGATTGTCAGACCGTCATGTTTGCCACTAACTCGAGATATGGGCTGAGTTTGGACAAAGCACAACAATCCGTATCAATCCTTACCTTTCTCCCTTTTCTTAAAAACGGGGACCATTCCTTTCAAACTTCGGTAGTCGAACACCAGCAGCCTGACGGCAGGAGCCCCGGAGGCGATATTCAAGGAAGCGGCAGAAAATATGGGACTTGATCGCTCGAGTCGAAAGATTTTGCAGTTCCAAGGCGATGTCTGAGTGAGATGCGAGTTTTGTGGCGTCAGAGCCCGTCTGAAATGCGTAAATTATCCGCTCGGGACGCGTGAAAGAAGGACGTCCTGCAAGCCTCGTGGAAAGCCACCAATAAAACCGAGCCTCGTGCCAAGATTAAATTTTCGAGAGGGCGGCTGTAAAACGCGGAGCCAAACAAAATCCTTGGTCATAAACCGATATGTTTGAAAGCGTGGTTGGGTGCTCAGTGGAATTGGGCGTCCAGAATCTGTCAAAAATCTCCGCTGGAACGAGTTGAGAGAAGGAGAGTGACGCGCCCCACACAACACCTTGAGGATGTTGGTTGTGTCATTATCGGGACCGAAAATACAGCCGACGAGTGCTTAGTCATCCAGCCTGGCCCGAGCCGGTCCTGATTCACCTGGTCCAGCACGCTAACCCTCGAAATGCAATGGCTTGACTGATGTCATACCGAAACGATTGCTCCAGGGAATAAGCAACACGAAGACATCACAACTCTCTGGCATGTAGAGGGTTGCATGGTAACTCACGTGCGTGATCGGTCAAGACCGGGACTGCCAAGGTGGCACGTTGCCACTCGTTTCTCGTTTATCGTCAGAGGCACCGGTGATAGCTTGGAATAGTTAGGAACACCGCGCGTAGCACCCGGCGGCGAAGCCGGGTAGGAAAGGGGGTTTCGCAAGCATGATTATGAAATCATCAGGTGGCAAGGTTGACAATCCTAGCCAATGATGGTTGTGGCCACCCCTGAGGTGATATTCCGAGGGCCAGAATCCGCGCCAGGCGCATGGTAGTCTGGGCCCCAAGAATAGAATAGCTCGAGACCATCACATCAACAGAAGGGCTAATTTCCCGGCCATCATTGCCGAGATCCTACAAGGCTATCTTTGTACTTTCGGTACTTTTAAGCTGATGGTAGGTCGTACCTTGGTGGCCAAGGTTGCTATGCCCGTAAGTCTCGGCTCAGAGCTTGGCAGGTTTGCGATGAAGGTTTTGATGCTTGGTATGCTTACACAACCTGGACAGACCATGTAATTTATCGCTTCAGTGAGGATAAGAGACAAGATAATCTTGGGGGAGACATAACGCCGAGCCAAGAGTCTATAAGGGCTTCTCTCACCTCCCGAGTTAGCATAGAGATAGCAAAGCTACAAACCAATCGTGTCTGCTATATAATCAATACTCCCATGAACCTCCAGCTCGAAACAGGAACGACACTGCAGCTAATCACACATCATTAAGTTTGATTTCCCAGCAAACGGCGCCCGGTCAACCGATAACGGCCAAAGAACGAGCCCTTTTGTGGTATCTCGACATTTCAGCCACATGTTGTGACATTGATATCTCCAATGATTCGCCGGAGAAAACTATAGTCCTCTTCTGTTGCCGAGGCCACTGCAGAAGAACAGGCTTCCACGCATACAATCGCGGCAGTACCCCTGTCGTCCGTCCTTGCGAGCGCGTTTACCCCGCAGGGGGGAGACCTTGACAATCAAGCCCTTTAGTTAGTTTCTAGGCGAGTGGTTCGCAAAACATACAATCTACCTTGGTAAGCGACAATGCCAGATCACCACGATTCGACGCAGATCCAACGAGCGTGCCCCCTTACGCTTAGGCAGGATAGCTGCACTAGGCACAAGACTCGCCACCTAAAAACATGGATTGCGCCACGAACCTATTCAAACTATCCACGAATGTGTTGGTCTGGTTCCTATCTCGCTTGACAAATTAACCGAAAACGTTCTTTTCTGGTGCGAAGTTCCTCCTGGGCTGAGCTGGCGACTTCTCGATTTGCTGCAGAAGAAAGGCACAGATATTGGAAGACTGTAAATTGGAATCGTTTGTATAGGCACGGCGTAATAGCTGCTGTCGAAGCTGACGCGAGCTATGAAATTGGTCAGCCCGGAAAATGATAAATATATACAAGAAACGCCACTTGCCTCCCGTCAAGCGAAGATATCGTCGGATCTCGGAGCCACACGGTAAAACTGGAGTAGTTGTCGGTATTTGGGACCTGTTTCAACAATCGGATTATTCGCTTGAGCTGCGAAAGCCTCCGAGTCCGGCCATCACAAGAGCCTACGCGTCGGAGATGGTATCATGCGCTCAGCCTGCCGCTTGACAGGCACAATTGAGCTCGGATATGAAGACCCGAAATGTTTCGGATGTACCACCACGGCAAACCGATTATCGAAAGTTTCGAGCTGATACAATATGATCGTGTACTCCAGTCCATGAGGCAAAGTCGTAAGAGTTTCGATATCGGTAGTGAATACTCGGCTGTGGCGGCACATTCTACTCGCATAAGCCGAACTCACTTCAAAAAATTTACATAAATTGACGTTCCGGTGCCGAAATAAAGATGCTCCGGATAACTAATCTCGGCTACGTACCGGCAGATTGTTCACGAATTCCAACCCCTGATCCCCACCGCATTGACGTACGATCGAATGTGCCTATCAAGGACCAGGGCGATTACCCGGTGACGCCCTGATCAAAAGGCACATGGCGAATTCGTCGAGTCGGCCCAAGCCGTCTTGTAGGTGAAACCTAAAATAAAACTTTCAGCCACTCTTCTCGGCGAACAGATAATACGCCTCGCCTCTTATCCGTCCGGTCAAACCCTGGGGTTTTGTGGGAGAGTTGAATGTGTGGGGGTTGAAACATTTGTGAAAATGTATGTCAAAACAAGGGGATATTAATTACCTGAATGTGATTTTGGGCGCGCTCAGGTTTATCCAATTCTTCTATAAGCCAAAAAATGAGTGTTAGGCATCACGGAGCTCAACGTCCGAGCACGTCCTGGCCCTGGTTCAGGAACGGCTAGTAAGCTCGGCGATAGACCTCTCGCAAGCACGACGATGAACAAAACATTCCAAGTTGTTTGAGATAAGGGCGAAACCCGTATCTCAACCCAAAAACCAAGGTCCAGAGTCCGCCGGTATAGAAGTCCAATACATTTTCAGCTGTATATCACTTGATTGTCGAACGAGCTAGACGTCGTATCTCTGAAGGTATACAGTGCACACGCTGCGGCATGCCGCCGGGCGGATCAGTTTTCGATCAAGATGAATGGTCTAGACGGCGATGCAGGAACAGAAAATCGGTGAGTCATAGAACCGTGGCGAATTGCGCAGGACCAGGTTTCGATTGGGGTATTGAGAGACGACTGGTCGGCAATAATGTAGAGCTCTTGTGCAAGCCAAAATAGCGAGCATCTAATTACGAATGCGTAACCGGTGACCAATAAGAAAACAAGCAAACAAGCACGTAGCAAACGCCGTTGAATTGCCATGTTGATATTGAGTCCACATGCCCACATGTCCACATGCACCGGACGCCGAGATGACCAGAAAGGAAGAGTCTCTGAATCATATTACTAGACATTCACAGTAACCAAGCCGGTACGAGCACATACCCATCAGCCCACGCTGGTAGTGTTGGTGGGAAAAAGCCAAGCGAACCAACCCTCCTTTGGGGGTTACGTGACCTGTTGTCATCTTGGCGCTTGTGCTTCTTTTCCACCACCACGCGCGCCAACGAGCTGGCCAAATGTTCATTCCCTCTTGCACTTCGATACTTCCGACTATACTCTGATACTTCCCCTGTACTCTGATACTGGTACATCCATTCTCTGGCTGCGGCGCAATGTAATCTCTGCCTGTAGTCCTATCACTCGGGACCCCACAATTCTCCATCTGGGAGTGTTCATCATTCTCCCAGCCATTCTCTCTTGGAAGCTTGCTATACCGAGCTTATCGTACCCACTCTCCTCGGCTCGGAAAAAACTTGGAACGAGAATCCATTCTGTTTCTACATCATGCCTGTTCATACAATTCCCCCGTGCGATCAATGTTCGTAGAATACTACACATACCAGACACCCCAAAAAGAAGGAAACCGAGAACCGAGAACCAAAAAACGACAAACCAGGTCGCGCTGTTGAACAAAGGGGACATACGGCTTATGTCGCGATCATCGACAAACGAACGAACCGAGTTGGTCAGAGAGACTACAAGTGAGCGGGGAAAGGTAAAGAACAATGAAAAAGTACGTAAACCAAGAAATCCATGCATGACAATCCAAAAAAGAAACACCGTCTATAATCGTACCCGACGTTATTTCTTCAAAGTAACATCCGAAACAGACTTTTCAGACACACTCCCATTCTCCGCATCATACCGTACCTCGCGCTCAACAATGACACGTACACCACCCGCACCCGCACCCGTATCCGCAAAATCAAACACTCCCGAACTCGCCCGTCGGGCATGATGTCCCGGATTCGACCGTTTTTGGTCGACTTGGACTTGACGCGGTTCGGCGAGCCAGGTATCGTGTTTGGTGGGGGTGTGGAGGTTGGGTGTGGGTGGGCTTACGTGCGAGCGTTGGAGGACGTGTAGGGGGTAGTTGGGTGTCGAGTGCGAGTGCGTGGGTGCTTGACTTGGTTCACTTGTCCATTCTGGTTGACGTTCGGTGTGTTCGGCGACCAAAGAATGAAATCGACCGGAATTGGTGTTATCCGGCACAATGTCGATCAAGCGAATTGACAGCATGCAAATCAGGGACGCAAGAAATGAATCAAGTCGTGGCGTCAGACTCGGAATTAATTAATAAGACAGGAGAGTGCTAACCCTGCAAGTTGAGGATAATCCGCTGAGACATGATCATCGTGACAGCCTGACCAAATACTGCGGCGCACGACTGTGTGGAAATATCCGCGGTAAGGAACATGCAAAGGTTGACGACATTTGCGACTAATGCCGGGTAAGACAAGGCGGGTTAGAGTCCACAGCATGGCGTATGGAAATGAAAGGAACGGATGAAATAGAGGTTGTCATGTGGCGCGCCAACGCAAAATAAAACCAGCCTAGTTCAGCACGTGTTGTCGTGGAATAGACAAATTAAGACTGACCTGTGAGGAATAGGAAATACAACAGCCCCTCTTCGAGCATAACCTTGGCCAAGCCAGTTATCCTAGGCACATTAATAAGGCACAATACAATGACAGTTGGGAAATTAACAACTTACGTCGTTTTGGTAGGCGAATAGAGGTAAAACGTTGCAATACCCATCGCTACAGTGTCAAACACTACGGCTGCGAGGTAGTGCAGCCATGCGATCTTGTGTTCTGGAAGGTTTCCGGATGTGCAGCTAGGAAACGGGGTGAGAAGCCTGAGGGAAGAGAACAGAGCATGGCTCACTTGAACTGGAGGGTTTGATCAGAATCGAGACAGGTCCAGAAGAGAAATCAAGACATACCTGGGAATTTTGTACGGCCTTGCGCTGCCACACGTTTCCAAGGAGCTCTGGCTGGCCACGTCGAAGTATCCCAAAAATAAGATGACCAGGTGAGCAAAGATGATTTCGTAAACAGTACGTTGGCTGACTCACCACGCATGACAAACAAAACAGCCCGCTCAATGTCCAAAGCACCCACCGGGACTTGCGCGAGATAGCATACGTCCTGATGGAGATGATGATCTGCGAGATGAGCGTCGCAAACACTAGAAGAAAGTCGGTGAGATGATGCCGAAAGTTTAGAAGAAAAGAACTGACTTTTGAGAAGGGGTGCGACGAGGTGGTAGTGGTGACACGCTTTCGCTGAAAATCCGGTGCCGAAGAAGCCGACATTGGAAGTGACGATGGCCGCGATGCTCACGTATCTGCCTACTCGTTAGTGTGATCCAAGAATGTAGGGACTTGGACATACCGAATGGCCATGAACAGGACGACACCCTTGCTCAACGACTTGTGCCGCTGGTAAAGCCTGATTTCAGGCTTGAGTGTGATGAACCAGCTACACAATCGTCAGCCCAAGTCAACCACACGAGCAAGACACATACTCATACGCGGCCAAGGTCATAGCGGCGACGCGCATATAGGCCGATGTCTGGGACGTCGGGTTGAC
>WSTG01000501.1:0-17466 GCA_019616325.1 Ceratobasidium sp. 394
ACATCACTCGCCTGACACATCACTAACAAGAATAGCGCACAGCTCTCACTAAAGCACACTGCAAACGCCGTCCGGGCTACGCTCGTCGGGCCCCATCCCCATTGGCTCGCTCCGCCTCGGGGGTGGATCCGTGCAACCCCTGGTTGAGGAAGTACCGGGAGCTCAAAGTAACCTTCGCCACCCACGCGAGCCGGGGAGCGAGGAGTGGTAGGAGTGGCGCCGAGAGGTGCTTCGACCAGGGGTATTATAGAGTCTGAGGAAGCATCGGGAGAAAGCTTGTATAGTGACTTGATGAGGTACGCTCTACAGATGTAGAAGAGTACTCCTCTAGGAGACAAAGATTAATTGTAGGCTGGATCATAGCGCGCAGAGTCAATACCTTGCGGCAAATAGGGCACCGGTTTGATACACAAGGGTTGACCGAGAGACAGAATTACCCCCAAGCTCCATACTTCAGGACCAAGCCAAGCACGACACCAAGTTCAGAAACCAAGGATTTACGACAGATGCCTAGATACGACGTAGGTCTCAATACAAAAGTAAAGGCTACAAGGGTCAGGTAGCGTATGGTTAACACACTGCCGAGTGCAGCCAAACGCCAGAGCAAGTTTACCTAGCGGTTGCAGTTGGCTTTTGAAATAGTAGTGTTCAGCCACGTGGCGCAACAAAACATGACAAATATTTAGCGCCGTTCAGCAACCGAAGAAATATAGTCTCACACATTTTAGTCTGAGTCAACGCCCCCCGGCCACGAGCCGTCTTTCAACATTTCGCAAGATTCTATCTATGTGTAATTTTTTGGTCTTAATTCCTCAGGTTACAAACATCGTTAAGTTGTTGGTCGTAAGGCAATGTTTGTTGTTTTGTCGTGAAATGCTCAATGTCCGATTCTGACCAGCGGAACAATGACAAAAGCAATTAAAGAGCCCATATGCACATGAAAAATGCATGTGTATGCGCGCATTAACTCAAGATAGTCAAGGCCGGCGGACCTCCACTCGTCCCTGGCAGCGACCTGCAAGGATAACACTGTTGGGAGGGCAAGTGTTAGCAGAGGAGGTATAACGCATGAAAGTCAACAAGGATACTCTGACGGAATACTGCCTTTGGAACCCCCCAACGTCAAACTGCCGACTATAGGTAGTAATCCTGCGTCTGCGGACTAGCTTGAGTCTAGCAGCGGATCCATCAGGGTGCGTATGCCGAGCGGGGCGGCCCCGGTGAATGAACTAGCGATTTGGTTCTAAATCTAAGTAAGGCAGTCTGCAGAAACCATTTGTGGGTATCTCCTAAACTTATACAGATTTTGAGACCCCATGATTCTACAGAGCTAGTCGATGTTGGAGTTTCGGTTTGTCGGCACTTTGGGTGGCTGACTGTACAGTACCGGGCGTTTTTGGCTCCGGGGTTTTCGTTCGTGTACGCGTCTCTCTTACTCGTTTATTCACTCGTTCTTGCTCGCCTTCGGCTCGCCGCGACAGTCGACTACCGCTAAACTCTAAAAACCACACTGAATTGAAGAAGACCGTTCGAAAAAACATATTTTCAGTAGTAGCGGCCAAGCCGACATCAAACAAGTACGATGTTTCAGGCGCAAAGTCGACTCTAACCCCTTTTCCAGTCAGCATACTTGCTTGTGATAACCGAGACATGAGTATGCTACGCACGCCCTGCATTGTAGTAGTATACGTGATATTTTAAGGTAAATGAATGTTCCTGGAAGGCTTATATTGGGTCTACGAGTTGTTTGACAGTTTCTCCCACCCCAATCCTTACGACCATCGATAACGAGAGTAAACACGTCTAAACATTGCCCGACACTTGGACTTTGCACGTGTCTCAATCGCTATCCCCAATGTCGACTCAGCGCCCCAGTGTAAAGGGATCCCATGCGTTGTAGCCGGCGGAAACACATGGGACGTACTGGGCGAGGGAATGGCCGGTGTGGCGCGCCGGTCACGTGCCACGCGCCGCGACGCGCCAACTTTGCGCTTGACCACGACCTCATCGTGTCAGCGCCCGTCGTCGCGCGTCGCGTTTTCTTCCCGCCCACCGTCCCCTTCCAGCACCTTAGGCACACAATTTCCCACTCACGTGGATTGCCGGGGCTGACTGTTCCTCAGAAGGGATGCCGTTTTACACTATAGGGACCGTGTACCGCAGCCTGCGGAGATTTACAGCCCATTCTTAGACGAAGGGGAGCGTAGCGCCGTGGTCGCGCCGTCCTTACGCCAATTACGCGAGGGCTTGCAACACCGACTCGACAACGACCGTATCGTCCCAGGAGTGGCTGCAAGCCCTCCTCGTTTTTCTTCTACCGCCCACCCACCAAGCCGACAATTATGACTTTCACGTCAACTCGGAGGGCTTATCAACCGAATCCAACAACCCACAGGCGCGGGTGACAACCATAAAAATTGTTATTATTATTATTATTATCATCATCATCAAAAACCAACCCGATAACCACTGAGTGGGCAGCGTAACTTTACCTTCCATCTAACCCTACATATTCCCCGCGCCCGCTAGTTCATGCTAACCACATATTTCTTGCGTAATCGACGATTGCCACACGCCATTGCGCCCCGTCACACCTGTACTGCTGTATACACTACCTACGCTGTACACGCCGCTACACGTTAATAAATACCTGTCGTTACGCATCATAACGCGTATATTACACGCTGCAATCGTCAATACTCGCTGTATACACCATCCACGCTATACATGTAGCTACATGGTCATAAACGAACTCACCGCAGCGTGCTCGCGTCTCAGCGCCCCGGCTGCCAACCCGCCGGTACCTGACAACAGCGGCGCGGCCTAAAACGCACCAGCAATCCGTAGGCGAGGAATTATGATTGTTCGAGCACAGGTATACAGTAGATGCCACGAGTTTGGCGCATATACGCTCCGAATACAGACCTCCGAATTCGGCTATGTACATCGGGAACCCACGCAATGTACTCGATGGAAAGTCGTGGGCAAAAACGGAGCGAACGGCTGGTGCGGTATACCGGTCACATGTCTCATGCCGCAACGCGCCAACTAGTGCTCGACCACGACCTGATCATGGTAGCGCCCGTCGTCGCGCGCTTTCTTCCCGCCCACCATCCCCTACGGCATGCCCCGTTGGCCTGCTCAGTCGATCCCACCCGACCCGCGAGTCGTCCTCGCACTTCGGGGATCCGGCCACGCTCGCGCCGCCTTCGGCGGTGCTTGCGTCCCCCAGTTTCGCCGGAGGCTGAGCCGACCGATAGGTTGTGCATGGACCGGCGCCAGCACCCGGCCCCGTGCTCAGTTCGACAAATGACGGGTTGTACCGCGCATATAAGCTGCAGCGCTAGCAAAGTCAACCGCATCAAAGGGCTCTAAAGAGTCACGCAATTTACATACAGAATATAGAACTTTGGAGGGTTCAAATATGCGAAGCACGGCGTTTTACTATCATTATGTGCCAACAATCAATGACCAGGAGCTACCGTGCACAAACTTGGACAAATCTACAACCATCCTGGGACGTAAAGGTGTCAAAGGTATACAAATAGACGACTCGTCGACCCATCGGAATTCCTGTGGGAGCCATATAAAAAGCCCACCCTCCGGCGTAGTAACCCAGCCCTGAGAGTCCGAGTGGCGGGCAAGCGCAGGGCTAGTCAATAGAATCTCTTGACCATTATGAGTGGAGAGGGCTGATACCCGAGTGCCTGCGATATACCAATTGGTGGGGCCCAACAGGACAGAAGGTGGTGAACGGACTTACTTGACAGACAACCTTGTATCTGCCCACGTGTCTCGACACATGCCTGGATATCCCAGATCCGTGTAGTGTAGTCTCCTGAGGCTGAGGCGACATGACGATTGTCTGGCGAGAATGCAACAGAGTATACGAAGCTCGAATGCCCTTGGAGTGGTTCAAGCAGCGCAGCTCCTGTATCTGCATCCCACACTCGCACAGCCTTGTCGTGAGAGCCGGAGACAATGCGACAACCGTCGGGTGAGAACCTGGCAGAACGCACCCAATCTGAATGGCCTCGTAATGGCTCGAGTAGTGCAGCACCTGTCTCCGCATCCCACAGTCGCACGGTCATGTCACTGGAGCCTGAGACGATGCGACGGGAGTCGGGCGAGAACGCGACAGAGTACACAGCATCCCAGTGACCTTCCAGAGGCACGAGCAGCGCAGCACCTGTCTCCGCATCCCACAACCTCACAGTCATGTCACCAGAACCAGAAACAAGACGGCGACCGTTAGGAGAAAATCCAACAGAGCACACATGTTGCGAATGGCCTTGCAGTGGCTCAAACAGCATCGCTCCCGTCTCCACATCCCACACCTGTATGGTCATATCGCCAGAGCCGGAAACGATGCGGCCACTGTCGGGGGAGAACATGACGGACTGCACCCATTCTGAATGACCTCGCAGTGGCTCGAGTAGTGCAGCACCTGTCTCTGCATCCCACAGTCGTATGGTCATGTCCAGGGAGCCCGAGGCGATACGGGAGCCGTCAGGCGAGAAAGCAACAGAGTGCACCGCATCCAGATGGTCCCGCAGGGGCGCGAGCAGAGCAGCACCTGTCTCTGCGTCCCACAACCTCACAGTCCCGTCATAAGAGCCGGAGACGAGGCGATGGCCATCGGGGGAGAAGGCAACAGATTTCACTCCATCTGAATGGCCTTGTAATGACTCGAGTCGCATGGCGCCGGTCTCTGCACCCTCTACATCCACGGGACTATCATCGGAACCTGAGGCGGCGGCATGATTGTTAGGTAAGGACAGAACAGGGGTGAAGAATAGGTACAACCTTGCAATGGCTTGGGCTCAACAGTAGTTGGCTCCACATCTCCAATTAGCTTCTCTTCGTCAAGGCTAGGAATAATGCAGGTGCGACCGAGTGAGGATGCGGTGGGCAGCACCTGATTTGAGTAACTTCGCTGTACATTGCGTGCTGTGCCATCGATTTTTGTGTCCCAGATCCGCGCGGTCTTATCACTGGAGCCAGAGACAATACGAAGGCTGTCCGGCGAGAATGCAGCAGAGTACACAGCGCCCGAGTGACCTCGCAGTGGTTCGAGGAGTGCAGCTCCAGTGTTTGCATCCCACACTCGTACAGTCTGGTCACTAGAGCCGGAGACAATGCGACGACCGTCGAGTGAGAACATGACAGAACGCACCAAGTCTGAATGACCCCGCAGTGGCTCGAGTAGTGCAGCACCCGTCTCTGCATCCCACAGTCGCACGGTCTTGTCGCCAGAGCCTGAGACGATGCGACGGGAGTCGGGCGAGAACGCGACAGACTGCACAGCATCTGAATGGCCCTGTAGAGGCGCGAGCAACGCAGCACCCGTCTCTGCGTCCCACATTCTCACTGTCCAGTCATTGGAGCCTGAGAGGAGGAGGCGGCCATCGGGAGAGAAAGCAACAGAACAAACACTACCCGAATGACCTTGTAATGGCCCGAGCGGTGAAGTGCCGGTTGCTGTGTCCCATACCCGCACAGTGCAATCACCGGAGCCCGAGGCAATACGCTGGCCATCGGGAGAAAACACCACGGAGAACACAGTACTCGAATGACCTCTCAGTGGATCGAGCAGCGTAGCGCCGGTCTCCGCATCCCATACCCGCACCGTCACATCCTCAGAACCAGAGGCGATTCGAAGACAGTCCGGGGAGAACGCCACGGACCATACCCGGGCCGAATGACCTTGAAGCGGCTCGAGTACTGCAGCGCCTGTTTCTGCGTCCCAGATCCGCACCATGTTATCGTCAGAGCCTGTTGCAATGCGACGGCCGTCCGAAGAAAATACGGTTGAATTGACTTCGTCCATACACCAGATAGTTCGTGAGCACGGCGTCCATTGCTGTTCTGCACCTTCAGTCACAATGAGCCTGTTTGGGAACAGCCTCCTCATGCGTTGTGCCACTTCTGACCCATCCGGTGCAAGTGCAAGCGCAGACAAGTACAAGTGCGGTGTGCTCTCGGATATTGCATCGTAGAACGCCAGAACGAACCTATACATGTCATATGCGGATGCTTGGCAGTCCGCTGCCACATTCTATGCATAGAATGAGCCGACTGCCCTCGCTTATGTTGCAAAGCACTTACTGGGGCCCCACTCAGCTCCAGCAAGCTTGGAGGTGCCACACCGAGCTTCCCAAGTAGACTCAGCGCCTCGACCCAGTACAGCAACTTTGGCCCAAATAGGAACGCTCGCAACGATTGGCCAAGCCCAACCGCGCAAGTCTTGACCAGGTGACTTGCCCAGTACACGCAGCTGTAGCCAAGGTGGGGGCTAATGGCATTTCGCACCCGCGCGTTCAAGTCCGGGATATCCCGGTTTAGAAGGTGAGACGTCTCGAGGTCGCATATATTGAATCGCAGTTCCCCCATCATCGTTTCCAGACAGCAGCGCGCTAGTGTAGTGTTCTGTTCGTCCAGATCTACGCACAGCTCCCCAGACCGAGACCGATCGGTAATATAGTCCATAAACGAAGGATGAGATACGCGAATGGCATTGTCGCGCTCTCGGTCGACGAAAAGAACAGAGGACAGGCTCCGTAACACATGACCAAGGGTATACTCTGAGATGCGTCCATCCAAGAGCTTTGCGAGGCTAGCTATAGACAACGGCGTGCGAGTTGCCGTCACAACAACCACTCCTAGACACTGCAATACGCTAGCTATGTTGTCCTCATTGTCGTCTCTTGCGCTAACCCTGATCGCGGTGGTATAAAGTGCGTCCAGCTGCGCAGACGAGTCAGGCAAACGCTCGCCGGCTAGGACTTGTGCAAGGCGCTTGCACGGGTCGTGTCCGTATGTGATAAACTCGCATGCCGTTCGCGCCCAAATGAACAATCCACTGGAACGATCAGAGAGCCGTTCAACCGCATCCGCCGGCCAGTCTTTGACACCCTCTACCTCGTTCAGCTGGGTCCGCATGAAAGTACGAATATCGGCCAGAGCATCGTAGCCAAGCACATTATAAGCCGTGAACGACCCGGCATCGGGATGGCCAAAGAATTCTTGGATGTCTGCGTCGGGTCGGCTTGTCACCACCACCTTGAGCCAAGGGACGAGCTGTGACATGTCCCGAAGGCACACCAATAGCTGCCTCCGACTCGCAACATCTCCGCATTCGTCAAGTGCGTCAACCACAACCGCTAGCTCGCCATCTGGTTTCTTTGTCTCCTCCACGCTTTGTACTGGCTTGCCGATTAGTGCATCGTACAGCGGCCGGATATGTTGCGATTTTAGGTTCGGGTTTTCGTGGATGATCTTGGCGACTATGTCTCCGTATGGCTTCCATCGTAGGGCGAGGTTATATGCGACCGTGGTGATGATTCGGCATGGATCGCGTAGCTCGGGGTTGTCGCGCTTGCAAAAGAAGCTCGCCGCAAGCACGCCCTGTTCATCCAGCTGTCGACACACCGAAGTTGCGATCGAGGATTTGCCCAGTCCAGCTAGCCCGTGGACCCAGGCCAGACGTCGGGTTTCGCCCGGCGCGCAAACCCAAGTGGTGACGTCCTTGATGATGTTCACTCGAGTGTCGGGCATACATGCCCTCGTGGGATCGTACCCCGCCAAGTTAACTGGCGCTAACTCCAGCAGCTTTGATCGAGTACCTAAGATAAAATCAAAGAGGCAAGGATGAGTATATGGATATTGATATGATTCGTCGACTTGCTTTCAATTTGTTGAGTTTCCAACATCTGCACCTGCAGTCTCGTGTTAAATTCTCCCCTCAGTCGTTCGAATCTGGTCTTGAACACTCCCATCTGTTCTTGCGGAGTCGAATCGACCATAGAATACAACGCCCGTGCTTGCATGGCATAACAAATTGAGGTTGAGGTCTATCATTAATTATTCGCCACTTACCCCAAACATTCCGCGACTTGTAGTTGAGGATAAACAAAGACACGTCCTCGATCAGGTTCAGCATCGCTATCACCGTTTCCGCGAGATTCGCTTCCGCCAAGCGCTTAACGGATTCGAGCGACGGTATTAGACTCGCTAGGTTCTCGACGAGGTTGTTGATATCAGTGTCTTGCTGATCTTGTGTTTCGAGGTGCTGCATGCAATGATACCCAAAGGTATGAAATCACCATTTGCTACAGAGTAGAGAATATGACGTGACCACGCACCTGCCATGCTTTTGTACAGATCGCAAATGCTACCTTGGCACCCCCCGTAGGATCGAGCTATAATTATATCAGATTAGTTTTGTTGGTGGGTTGCACCATGTGCATGTACTCACTTCGGCCATTGCACTCCCAAGTGCCAGGAGTGACTTGAAAGCGGCACCAGCTCGGCCAGCCTTCCCCACCACGCTCGGTTGATTCTCCATCTGCTGGGCTTTGGCGAAAGCCTTCTCGTAGGCTTGCCCAGCCTAGGTCGACGTGCGTAAGAGTGCGATCCTTGTGGATCCGTTGAGAACACTCACGGATTTGGCGCCCAGGAACGCAAGTTGCACAGCATATTTTCCGCCTTTCCTGTCTGCAATGCGAGCGGTGCATAAGTTGGTGCTAAACCGACCTAAACTATTCGTACCAATGGAGAACGTATCCTTCCCCGAGACTTGCGCCGTCTGGTACGTCGCTAGTTGAACTTGGTCTTGTATGGTGTGTACCTCGGTGACCTGGATCGTAACTGTCGAGGTTTGGGACACATCGCTGCAAGATATAAATTGTTAATGTCAGGCAGATGTGGATCTCAATGCGCTGACCATGGTAAGCAGAGATTACTCCAGCACAACAGCTGTCCCTTTTTGATCTTTGGTAGTTTGTGAGTCTTTTTGCCGTCTACGAGTAGCTCGACGATGATATCGTAGTTTGATGTGGTCGGATCGAGTTTAATTTCTAGGACAGCGGATACGTCGGCTGGGCTGAATGGAGCGTTATGCAAGTATACGTTACCTTCCAAGCGATGCCGGAGCTGCTTGCTACTAGCGGCGCTTTGCGATGCCATGGAGGTCGTAGCCAGGAAGAGAGTAATCAGAGGTCGGTTAGGCGCCCGCACGCCGGCAACCAAACATCCCCGTTTGGGTATACAGTGGCTCAAAAAAGAAATGCACAACCATGAGGTGACATATGTCCACACCAAGCCGTTATCTTGCGCCTGTGTGGACATATGTCCCCTCATGGTTGTGCATTTCTTTTTTGAGCCGTTATAGAATCCTTTATACCCGATTTGTTGAAATTTGTAGCCCCTTGTTTATATGTTGTTCGATGTGGGCATTATGCCGGTGGCCGATTCAACGTGGCGGTCCGAGCACAAGGGAGTCACCGAGCTCCATATGCACACTGGTATGACCCTTGAAAAAGAAAACAAAGCAACAAAAGCATTTAGGCGGATTGCCACAAAACCAAGCAATTTCAAGCGAATTGAGTCGGCGACGAGCCCGGTCAGGACGAGCCCACAGTCCAGAACGCATCACACCATCCATGTGCTACACGTCAACCCTATGAACCGCAACATTCTCCCCCGACCGCACAAACTCCAGTCAAAACGCATAATCCAGCGGATTTGATTAAATATAAAAGCGCGATGCAACCAAAACCCAAGCCGACAGCAAAAACAATGTCCGACTACTAACAATCCGAGAGAACGAACGACGAGTGAGAGGATATGGTACGAGTACAGTTACTAGTGCGGGGAGTACGGCTAGATGCAAAGACGGACGGATGCAAAAAGGAAAGTCGTAACATGGAGCGTAAAGAGTAGGAGTCTAATCGTCTAGTTCTTCGTTCATAGCTAGTCGGTGGTGCACGAGCTTCGCGACCGCTTCGCCGTCGATGGGGATGTCGTTTCCTTGGAAGCCTTCGGGATAGTTTACGGGAGGGGTGTTGGGTGACGTGAAGGAGCTAGGCGAATAGGGGTCAGTGACAAATTCAGTAGCGAGCGGATTGAAAGACATACTCGGATCCCCAGAACCCGTAGTGCGTCATTCCAAGAGCCCGGGTGGTGTACTCGTAGTCAAACGCAAACCCGCCTGGGTAAAAGAACTCGATGACGGTTGAGCGCGGTGTGGGCAGCATCCATAGCAATGACGTCAGGCCGTTTCCATGCACACCCATCAAGACCTAGTCATTACGATCAGTTACGGCCAGGTACAGGCATAATGAATACTTGCCGTAGTGCGCCCAACGAGCCTAAGCTGTTCGTCTCTCGTCATCTTATCCAGCTTGACAATATTCACCTCGTAGCCGTACTTGGCCTCCAATTCCCGCAAGGCCTTGACGAGTCCCAAGTGGTCCTGCTCCTTCAACATCCGTCGACCCCATCCTTGTCTCGACACATACGTAATAACCGGCCTCAACGGTGTTCCGTCCGCTGTCGCACCAACCAGCTCTTCCTCGGGCGCGCCGATAAAGTTGAGCACGTTTCGTCGAACCGGCGCCCACCAATGTGCGCTTCCAGGCAAGACAAACACCTCGCTCGCACTCCGACCGCTCGCGAGGAAGTTCTGGCCGCGCATCGCGGCTGCACGATCCGCAAAGACCACACGTTCGAATACATGGACCTTGCCGGTCTCGGAACGGTCGACCCAGTCTTCTTCAAAGGCGAGAGAGCAGGATGGAAAGGCGGCGTGAAGGACATATTGGTTAAGTTTGGCATAGTCGCGCCACTTGGAACCGGGGGTGTTGGTGAAGAGCATTCGGCGGGGAGCGGGGAGTTTGGTGTTGCCAGAGGACGGTATGAGGGGGTCGAGCGAGGAGTAGGTCCTCCAGAGGCCAAAGAGAAGCTCGGCGGAAAAATGGTAGTAATGTTGGATAACTATTATGTATATGAGCTTATAGGAGACTTGTCAAACCAACAACAAAAACGCTTACACTGCGGTGGATCGTTGACGAGGAAAGTGACTCCCTGAACGTTGGTAGCGGTGCCAGTGCTGGCCGTCGGTCCATTGCGACCAAAGATTTCAGCTGCCTCTTTTGGGGTAATAATTCGCATGTGTTTATCAGTTGGTTCGCGCTTGGCAACTTCCTCAGGCGGATTCCAAATCTCGTAACCGGATGAAGTCATCATTCGCCTGTCGGGCGCTGACGATGGATCGGACAAGACGACATAGACGGTGCCGTTGAGCATGTATAGGCGGTCGAAGACAGTCCAGCCTGGGAGTCCGTTAGCATTGGGCAAAAGACAAAGCTCTAGGGAACATACCCGGTGCATGAGCGAGGATCGACGTTTCCGGTACTTCTCCGTTTGTCCATTGAATCTCCGTGTCGGCGACAACATTGTCGGCAGCGGTATGCGAAAGGGGCCCATGAGGCTTGACGTGGGATGAGAACTCGCGATGCGGTCGTCGCCCGGTCTTTGAAGGGCTCTCGGGCTGGTTGCTAGCCCCGTAATAGTCAAAGTCGTAGAGTCCATCGTCCTCTTTGCTGTGACCGCCTAATACGCTGTTCCCGTCGCTTATTAGAATCTTGTTCCTCGCTACGTTCGCTGAAGACTTGGCTAGTGACCAGCCATTCCCCGCAAGGTTGCACTGAAAGACGATAAAAAAGATTGCGGAAACGCAGCAAATGAGGACGATTTCGCGGCGAGTGGGAGCAAGTGAGGGGCGTCCGCTGTTCCATTTTGGTCGATTCATTATGGGTAGTGGATTAGGTAGACTAGGTAGACTTGAAAGCGTGAGTGCAGTGGGTGGTAAGGAGTGACGGTAGTTGAAGTAGGAAAAAAGTGGTGCAGGGGGGCTGCGTGGAAGGAACGAAGTGTGTGGTTCTGGATCGTCCCCTTTATATCCGGACACCCATCACGGGCGTGATTTGCAAATTCTTACCCCGCGTAATTGGGTTCCCTGTTACGGTCTCCCACTCTCGTACTCGTCTTCTTGCGCTTGGGCTCTGCATAGCTACTGGCTGGATACACGACTTTCTCTACCGTGGAAAGACTCGGCAAAAATGTCTTCCGGTTTTCCAGTGCTCGGCACACTCGGCTCTGACCTCATACCACCTCGGCAAACTAAGCGCCTTGTTCCCACCTTTGGAAATCTCGGCCAATGGCTACACAAGCCTAGTGTATCCAATTCACGGGCTCGGCGCTCTCGATCCAAAAGTTCAAAGGGATCCAAGCGGTGGCGCCCCACGGTCTAAATATTCTCTTGTGTTGTTAGCAGTCGTGGAGCAAATTTTCACAGTGCCCGTCCGAAATCCCCGTTCCTTTTGCTCTAGAACCCCTTCGGCATCGCAGTCTTCCTATTAGAGTCCGGGTTTTGATCCCCTTTATTATGCGAACACGCGCCAATGCTTCTTTTGCGCGCACCATGCGGCAACCAGCACCAGCTAGGTGCCTGGTCAAGCATACGTGGACATCGTTCGGGCATCTATATTAGTCGCGGATCAATCGTCGGCACTCGATGTGATTGTTCAGGTTAATTCATGCAATTTACTTGTACCCCATTGGGCATTTCGTACCCGAATTAGTGTATAAACTCATTTTCACGAAGTGGGGCAAGGAGTATCACCCAAAGTCATCAACGGCTCGACAGTCTTTCAAACCAACGGCCAGGTGGTCTACCCCGCATATATATATCGATAGTGCCAGATTTGGTGCTCGATGGCAGGTGTAGATATGGTTATGGATTCAAGGAGCTGGCAGGGCTTCAATGGGACCTGGTCAGCGAATATCACAACCAGTAGCAACTCAATGGAGCTCCCATGAGATTTCCCTTTGGTTTTAGGGACCTATGGTCGAAAAACTTTTGGGGGAAGGCTGAGGCGAGAGCTTGGCCTTGGCAAGCAAGCACTCGTTCAACGAGGGAACTGCATCCCTTTTCCTCGATTCGTTTATTGTTGCGACTGGGTTCCATGAAATTCAGGCTTGAAAAGCTTACAATAAGGAGGGGGCAAAACCTTTGAAACTGCTTCAGTTTGGTCCTCACTTCTACAACATGAACTTCATATGTTCTAATGGGCGGGGGGACTGCTAGCGTATTATCGTAAGGCTCAACAGGCCTCAAGTCAGATTGTATGCAGAGCGTCCTTAAACTATAGTATTTACCCTGAAATCGGCTGAAACATGGTCGACCGTTGATGAAAGAAGGTTGAGAGCTCGATGGCTGAAATGGTGGATGCGGCGTTTTTCTTGAATATTGACCTAATTTACAGTATTTCCCGCTATATTCTATATAGAATACCATGAAGGATCTTCTAGCTCATTCCGGAAATGAAATGGGTAGGCTAGTTCGCGGGGGAGCTTCCGGGGAGCTCCTACAGACTCGTAAAGTTGAGACCGAAATAAACAAAGTATTTTTGAAGTGTATTCAGTACGGAAGTCGCATATCCTGCAGAAGAGACCATTTCAGTAACAGGTCAGCCGATACATGAAATCCACTCGTTGTGTGTTTCGGAGCCGCACAGCCTGAGGCTCATGCATGTGTGTACTTGTTTGCCACTTCCTCTGGTCAATTTGAAACTTGCGAGGACCACATTCACGCAACACAAACCAGGCCTTGTTCGCTTCGGATACGTAAACGACCGTTCTTGAACGTGCCGGTTCTCCCAAACAATTTGTAAAAATTCTGCTGCTCATTGACTGAAGTTCTCGTGCTGTCGTACTGGCCTTGCACCATGCTTCGCTCCGCTCTATGTTCTCGCTATCTCGCATCTCGTCACGCTTCGTGTCTGCCGATTTTCTCACGTACAAATGGGCTGTCATCTCACGCGTCAACCTCTGTCAAGCCTGGAACACATTCCCTAGTCTCCGGCCCGCTTGATCCACCTCTTGTCGAACTCACATTTCCAGCTTACTACAAAGAGCATATTCTTGCCAAGTACGCCTCTAGACCAGCTCTTATCAGTCGGCACGAAGCAAATGTACGTTGGACATTCGCCGAATTTGACACCCAGATCGAACGTATGGCTCGGGGACTTCTGGCCGCTGACGTAAAACCAGGCGACCGCGTAGCCACTATACTTGGTAACTGCAGGTAATAGTCTGAAAACACAGCGCAAGAGGAGTGGGCTATGTTGAATCATGATCAACCCAGCGCGTATGGGGTCTTGCAGTGGGCTTGTGCTCGGATCGGTGCGATCATCGTGACGATGAACCCCGCGTACAAGATGCATGAAATTGTGAGTGGGTTCCTCGTTAGATAATCAATTACATCTAACGGGCCTCGAATTTTGGAACGTGCCCGGACTTTCTCGGTTGTAATGTCCTTAGCTCGCCGCTCTCAACGGTGTAACAGCATCAACGCTGATATTAGCACCTTCAATTCGGAAATCGCCGTTTCTCGACATGGTGAAAAAGGCGCTCCCAACGCTGTCCTCTACGCCGGCTGGCCGGGATATCAACGACCCGGAATTGCCTAGTCTTCGGAGGATCTTCGTCGTGGACAACACTAGCGACAAGGCTCTGTTCCGGGCGCAAATGAATAAAATCCCCTGCGCTGTTGACCTCGCTGAGGTTGCGAGTGCTCGATATGGAGCCGAGCCAGAGACAGAAGCATCAATCCTTCAGCGCATGGACCAACATGATGTCGTGAATCTGCAGTTCACGAGGTAATAAGCCCACCTTGCCTAATCTACGGGATCTCATTATTTTCTCGGTAGCGGCACGACTGGCCTGCCTAAAGCAGTTTCGGTGCGTCTCGATGTCGGGGTTCGGCGCTACGGCCACCGTTGATTTTGACTTAAAACAGCTTACCCACCGGAATTTATTAAACAACGCCCTCTCTATTGGGCAGTGCATGCGTCTGTCGAGTCAGGACGTTCTCTGCAACGTTCCGCCCCTGTTTCATTGTTTCGATAAGTACCCCCTTCAGCTTCGCCTGTGCCATCTGCCTTACTCCCCTCTCCCCTTCTCTCGCTCTCCACCACTGGGTGTCTTGGTCGTCGTTTGGATCCTACCACACATTATCTTGCCTTTAATTATATACACGCCTAGTCCTGGGAAACCTCGCGGCATGGGTTCATGGAGCTGCTATAGTGTATGCGTCTGAGGTATTGTTCTTGTCGGGAGTGGCGTTTGCCCTCTGTATCTGATGGATCCTGGGTGCAGACCTTTGACCCAAAGGCGATAGTGCAAACGGTATCGGATGAACGGTGTACAGCCTTGCATGGAGTCCCAACTCACTTCATCGGAGTATTGGAGGAATTGGAGCGCCGCGGCCTAAACTCGGGGTTGGATATGAGCAGTCTAAGGTCTGTAATTCTCCGTGCAATGCACGTATCGGGACGGTACATTTCACTGACGTCTACGAACACTTTGCTCCAACTGCTGGTTTGATAGAACTGGTATTGCTGCCGGGTCTCCTGTTCCCATCGACCTCATGCGTCAACTGATTTCCAAGATGAACCTTAAAGATCTCACGATAGCATATGGCATGAGTGCGTAATTCGCCACTTTTCACAGTGCTTTGCATGCTAGGCGCTCTAAAATACGCTATTCTTCGATCAATGCTGATCCTTTTGCCTATTGGGTACAGCCGAGACAAGGTAGGTTTAAGTTCAAGCCCCTATATCCAGAATAGTTGACCATTGTGCGTAACCTTCAGCCCGGTGTCTTTTCAAACCAAGCCCGATGATCCCCTCGAGACTCGTGTTGAAAGCGTGGGTCGAGTCCAGCCCCACGTTCGTGCGAAAATTATTGGTGAAGACGGGAGTTTAACCCCTGTCGGTGAGCGCCCAACGATGTCATCCACTTATCAGTAACATCGACGTGCTGAGTTACCCTAAAAGGCACCCCCGGGGAGTTGTGCGTGGCTGGTTATTTGGTGCAAAAGGGGTAAGGAACCCACGGGTGCAATGCGCACCGTTTTAGACTTATTGGTCGTCTCATCGGTAGTTACTGGATGGATCTTGAACAAACCGATGCCGTCATGAAGCGGGACAAAGATGACCCCAACACACTATGGATGCATACAGGCGATCAGGTGGTTATGGACCGAGAAGGCTATCTTAGGAGTAAGTTGAAATGAATCGCATGTATTCGCTCGGGTGCGCAATAACCAACATACCCCTGTGGCTTGGTGATCAGTCACCGGACGTATTAAGGTATGTCACCTTGTGTATGGGAGCCATGCATTACCTGCACAGCTGATGCGCTGAGTGGCTAGGATCTCATAATTCGGGGCGGAGAAGTAGATCTATTCGCATTTCACGCCATCCGCTAGCTAACCTTGGTATTGTTGCCTCGTCTTCACAGAATCTTTCACCGATCCAAATCGAAAACTGTCTTACTTCCCACCCCGATATCGTGGAAGCCGCTGCGATTGCAGTGCCCGATGCTCGCTTTGGTGAAGTAGTGGGCGTGTGGATACTGCTGCGACGCGGGGCTCCTCCGATGAGCCGGGAGGACGTAACCGAATGGGTCAAGGTAAAAATGAACCCGCAGGTAAGTGCGTGGGATGGGCGGCTCTATCCATGCTGAAAGCGAGCGAGTAGAATGCCCCTAGCTGGGTCTGGTTCCTCGGTGAGAAGGGCATTCCATCAGAACTGCCGAAGACTGCGAGTGGAAAGGTCACAAAGAATGTATTGCGCGACTGGGCAAAAATGTCTCTCGCGAAAAAGGACACATGCTGAAACTATACTGTGGTAGCGATTGTTTGGTTCAAGGGTGCGCCTGTCGTATATTTCTGTAAAAGAGCTTGCGCACCATGATTATTCGCACTACCACCTACCTATGTTCATTGTTAGCAATGGGCACCGGAAAGCCCAAAGCTCCGAAACCTGACTTATCGTTCGAAAAAATTCTTGCATGTTGTGAGGGCGAAGGCCCTGAGTTCGACCTTGATCTGCCGAGCGAAACCGACTGCCGTCGAAATGCCAAGCCCGGCCTTCCGTCGAACAGTTCGCGGTAATAGATAACCTCGTATTGTAATATGCGATATGCATACACTAAAATATCTGTGTTTGGACAGTTACTCCCCCCGTCGGCTGAAAGGCGACTCAGCCTCCACTACGTGCGTACCGTTGCCGCCAGAATTATTCTGCCTCAGCTTAAATGATTACCTGGCTCAGGCGTGAAAATTTATGTCAACCCCCGGAAGGTCAATACAAATTGATCAAGCACTTGCACCCCGAAGGACGTCCCTACTTTCAACAAGGCCAGTTTGTGACTTGTGACGATATGCAAGACCCGGTGGTAGCCAAGATCATGCTACAAGCCCTCGTACTTGTTTGTTTCATCCTGAAACAAATTAGCGAGGTTCACCCAGATTTCGATTTTCAGCAAGATGCCGAGTTTTGCATCGAGCTCGAATCACTCACCATACCACCTGAATTCAATTATTACATTGTCGATCATAATGGACGCACAATTATCTGGGCAGAAGGTCACAGACCAACCGAGATCGAACAGGCAAATGAGGTAACACGAGGTGCGCAACATTCGTATTTTGGAGTGTATGCCAGAGTTGATGGCGAAACTCTACGAAAAAGGGAACATGCTCAGGGAGGAGTATTGGAAACACATGGAGTATTACCCCTGTCACCGATTCACAACGGTGGCAGATTACGAAGA
>WSTG01000502.1:0-17461 GCA_019616325.1 Ceratobasidium sp. 394
AATTATCCCGCTGGTCCAAGTTGCCATTGCACTATGTGGCCAACAAGGGTGCTGCATTTCTTTTGTGAGCCAGTGTACGTTTTGCCTAATTGTTCATTTGGACCTATTTGGAAATTCGAAGCACAGGTTGCCTTCCTTAAGCTGAGACTCTCCAGAAGCACAAATGTGTATCGACTGCTGCAAGACTCTACACCAGTGTTTCTACGGATAGCTCTTGCAGAGATGACACGACAGCCGGACGCTCAACCTCCTTCTGTAATTTCGGTGGCAAGCATTCTTGCATCCACACGCTACGAGCTGGCCCATTTCATCCTCTTGGACTCCTTCTGCTCCATGCTCTACGCTCTTCCTCAAGTGATTGACTATGACACCTCTGTCATGCCGCTCGAATCTGACATTCACCCTGTTGAGTGGTTTCATGGCTGCCCGGCTACATTTCAAGCAACGCTTGTCGATATCAATTCACTTTTCCATCGGAAACAGCCTGGGTTGAGGCTCGAGTGGAAATCCGTCGAGCGGTACCTCAAGTCGTGGCGACCGGTGGTACAAACTTCGGGAGATGGAGAGTCATGGGGGACAATTGCTCGGTTAGCAATTCAGGAGAGCTGGCGTCACACTCTGCTCATATATTTGTATATGGTGAGGTAGCTTTATGTTGTTCTGATGCTATATCTCAAGCTTTATGCTGTACTTAGGCAGTTTGTGGTACGACATCTGATGACCCGCGTGTCCAAGCGTCAGTACGGCAGGTTTTCCAGCTGATAACTACTGTTAAGCAATCCGAAAAGACCCTCGTCAGCATCCACCTTTTGGGACAGTGCCTAGTCGTAAGTGTTTTAACACAACAACGACGTTATGAACCCAATGATTAATCTGAGTTTCGTCACCGTACAGGCCGGCGTGTGCGCACGCACCGAGAAACAACGCGCCACCGCCCGGGAGAGACTCGGAGATCCATTCAACAATGGGATATGGATCCTTCGGGGGTCAGACTTCCTGCCGGTGCTCGATCATCTTTGGCATGGTGCTGCCGCGAACGGTCAACCTATTCGGTGGAGTGATTATGTCTTTTCAAGACGGGCTGCACTCCCAATTGCTATCTGACCAAGACGCGAGCGTATATTATAATCGCAACCGATCAATGTACGCAGATTTTAGTATCTCTGTATAGATTTGAGGTGTCCGAGACTCAAGGTGGCATGCCACTAAACAAGTGAAGTAGCCCTATCCCCTCAACCACGTCGTGCAAATATCCTAGTAGCGGGGTTAGTCATTATTTCAACAGTAGGATAATGCGGTATGTGATGTTACCTAGGGTGCACCAGATGCTCGGGCTTCCTCGCAGATTTCCCCTTACAGCTGTCTAAGCAAGACTGGGACAGGGGCACAACGTACGTTTAGACGCTTAGGATGGAACAGCTTGGTAGTCCAGTGGTTGAGTGTAACGCGATTCCAGTTAAAACGTACCGTGCATTGTAGGTCATCAATAGTTGAGGCGACACCCCGTGGGGCTGGCATCTAACGTTCGTTTAATTGATACAGCAATGAGCAAGAGGTGGCTGAAACCCAAATGTATGGCTGGTCTCCGAGTTTGCCGTGGTGCCCAAACACGACACAACATGTCACAGAGCCGATGCTGACGCAAACACCGGCTTATGGTCGGCGCAGCCTTCATCCCTTGCGACCACAGCACTTTGGTATAGCTACCTGGGTTTTCTCAAGCGTGCTCCAAACCACATCTGGCATTGCACTCCGAGCAAATTCTATATTTCTCTCAACTCTGGGCCGTTACCTTGGCACCTTGCACTTCGATGAAGAGGAATCCGAGTCGGCCTGGTCCGATTGGTACCAGTTGCTTGACCTGTAAACGTAGGTCAGTACTGTGCTCTTAACACGCGGCTCATTTCAACCCTTATGATATGATGGGCTGTTAGGCGCAAACGATGCGACCAAAATCGACCTTTTTGCGTGAGGTGTACCACCAGTGGGTTTGATTGCTTGGGATACGAACATCTTGAACAGCAGTCTCCAAGCCCGATCATACGGGAGATTGATAGACGTATTAACGAAGTCGACGGTGCGCGAGATCCGCCACCCTTGGATCTCTCGACGAGGCAATTCAACTCTAGGCTCTTCCCACATGAGCTTTCTACTATCCCTCCTGCTACTGTTATAGACGGGTACTCCGATCTATCTCCTCTGTCGTATTCTAACGAAGCTAGCTCCGAAGATCGTAACCAGGAGATCGCCACCAGTTCGGACACTTTTGTTACACCCTTTCAATCGCCGCATTCTTCATGTGCCCAATTGTCGCCTCGGACTTGTTCTTCTGAAAACTCTGGGGCCTGCGCTCTGGCGTCTCCTCAATATCAAGCACACGACAATAGCCTCCACGATGCGTTGGTAGCAACAACCTCTGCCTGGCGTCCTCCCAGTGCTCCAGTCTTGTTGCCTGCTCGCCCACGTATATTATCTTTGACGCCTAACGATACGGGGCAAATGATAGACTTTATTTTGTCACAATGTGGGTATGCATCGCGTTACCCTCAGCTTTTTTGTGCTCGTTTTGACTAACCTTTCTCATCCAGATGATCAAATAATCAAGCTCGCGTATTTTAGGCCCTTGTCTCAGCAAGTTGCACACATCCGCAAGTCACTGACACAGCGGATACAAGCATCTCGAACAACACGCTTGCTCATGTTCCTAGGGTGCAAGGTATTCGAATCCCTCCTCGAAGGCACCACTGCAGAAAAGTTTCCTCTGTATGCAAGCTGGCTCAACCGATTTGACCAGCAATTACTATCGATTCCAGATTGGACCCTTAGCCCCACAGAATATCAGAGCCACCTCGTTGGTACGCTTGAGGTAACTACGTTTTGTTTAGGAAGGTTTGAGTATATATTTTTACTTTAGGATGCAGGTTGCTTTTCTCAAATTCCGGCTCTCCAATAACACAAACGTGTATCGGCTACTCCGGGAGTCCGCGCCAGCCTTCCTACAAATAGCTCTCGCGGAGACAACATGGCGGTGGACCTCCTTAAACCCCACTTCGGTTTCATTGGCCCACCTCCTCGCCTCATCGCGATATGAGCTTTCGCACTTCGCTCTCCTAGATTCCCTATGCTCCATGGTTTATGTTCTCCCTCATGTGATCGACTACGACACATCCGTCCCACCTTTCGGAGAGGATGTTAACCATGTGGAGTGGGTTCACGGTTGCCCCGCCGAATTTCAATTGATACTTGTGGATATCAACAATTATTCCCACCAAAGGCGAGAGGGGCACAATCTTGACTGGCAGCTTACCGAGCAACGCCTCAAGTCGTGGAAGCCTGAGGTGCAGACCTCAGAAGAGGGTGAATCATTGAGGGCAGTCGCTCGGTTGGCAGTCCAGGAGAGCTGGCGCCACACATTGCTAATCTACCTGTACATGGTGAGGCCATAACCTCATATTCGCCGAGCGGTAGTTTTTAATTTACTCGAATCAGGCAGTTTGCGGAGTAACCAATGATGATAACCGTGTCCAAGCATCTGTGCGACAAATATTTCAACTCACGAGCACTGTCAACCCCCCTAAAACATCGGTCATCAACATTCATCTTCTCGTGCAATTCCTATTTGTGAGTATTCCACCTCTCCCATGATTTATTTGAATCACACCATTGACCCAATGCTGATATTAATTACTATGCAGGCCGGTATATGTGCACGAAGCGAGAAACAGCGTGCCATAGCTCGGCGGAGACTCGGAGAAGTATTCCACGAGAGACTATGGGTCATTCGAGGATCAGATTTTGTGCCGGTATTGGATCATCTTTGGCACGGCGCTGCGGCGAATGGTCGGCCTATCCGATGGAGCGATTATGCTTTTTCAAGACAAGCCATACTCCCGATTCCGATTTAAGGACTTGTATGTAACAAGGTCCCAGCTGTCGGTTGTATATGTATAGCTTTTGTTTCACAAACTCTCATAAATGTCACACGCCTCAATTAATAGATAGTAGACCACTCGATGTAGAGGATATCAGAACGGTCATGATGCGCCCAACATTAGCAGACTTTTATCAACTTCGAAGTGTGTCCTTGTTGTGAGCTAGTGCTCCAACTTAAGCAACATAATGAGAAGGTCCTGCTACTAGTGTAAGTGACCGGGACACTTGTGCTCCACTGGCTTGCTATAGTGGATAGAATCGGATACAACTGAAATCGCAGGAGCGCTGGATACGCAGAAGCAATTCATTATATATTACGTTTCGGGAGACGTTGTGGTTCTTCAAATCACGCACAATTCCAACGGGATACGACAATGAAGGAAATTAGACGAGGTTAATCCGCCGAAAGATGGTTCCCGGACGCCCAACATGCATGTATGCGGTACTTTAAAACGGCCGCACTTCAGCCGCGTAAGCCTACTCAATTTCATCGACTTTGGTCATTCATACTTCCCACTCATTAGTGGGCGGTTCAGACAACAGTTACAAATCCCTCGGTGAATGTACACGCCCCATTTGATAACATTATTTGGGCTCTTTCTGAGACCATAAACTTGAATTCCTAAAATGGTAAACATCAGCTAGGTACGGTCTCATCGGATGAAACTACTTACAGCCGCCACAGCCCTAAATACTCAATCACGTTAGCATTCAAAGTGTGCGTGCAGCAAGCAAAACTTACACCACACCCTCCCTATAACATAACCGGTGTGTCAGAACAGTCGCAGAAATATGGCCGATTCAGCCACTTACCCCACCACACCCTCCGCTCGAACATGCTCCACCTCCCGCCCCAGCGCACGCACCCATCGGCCCGATATACAATCCTCCATACGGGAGTACACCATAGTAGCCCATCCCGGCTGCACAGACGCCAGCAGAGTACTTCCCATCCGTGGGCAATTGGGACAATTGATGACCATGGAGTATACCTCCGTCGTGTGCTGCGCACGTCTCAGCGCCAAAAGGAACTACTGGCATTCTGTGAACCAAGTAGTTTACTATCATATTCGATATGATACCCAAAAACTCACAAATTCGGATCCGGGAAAGGTCGCATAAACCCTTGTTCATGCCCCTCTGCCCGCCGCACGCTCATCGCTGCCCACCCATCCTCGGGTACTTTACCTTTCGCTATAGTCGTCCGCGTCTGCTTGTCCCATTTCGCATGCTCCTGCACGCGTGTAGCCCTGCGAGACTCGGTCAGCGGCTGGCCAACCACGAGCACCGCATTGTGCTCCGACGGATGAGTGTTTGGCGCATCGCAGTCGTGCGTTGACACGAGTTGAGGCCGGGTGTTTGTAAACTCTTGTGGTGCCTTGCTCTTTCCCAGGAAGATCTTGGAGAGTGTGGCTACTGGGTCGATGGATTTGCGAAGAGGTGGGTGTATGCACCCGCATACGTGGTATGGGACTCCCCACCGTTGCTGCGTACACGAATTCAGTCGAAATTAGAACCCGAAACGTTGACCCGACTTGCCTGCCAGTACTTTGCCGTCTGGTCGTACGCATCTGATAGTTTGTTGTCCTCAATCTTATCGTCATGGTCCACGAACCGCCCAAGGAGTGAAAGCGTTTGCGACCTACAAGTTATGTTCATGGTTAGGGGAGCACAAGAAACAGAGTCGGTGGTGCATACCTGTACGCTTCTTGCTTAAGCTGATGGGTATGCCAAGCAAGGTCCTACCAACGAATTGAGCTTATAAACTATCCAGCAAGGGAAGTAAAACATACGATATCCTATAAAAAGCAGTGTAAATCACCGCATATAAGCGTGCTTTAGAGTTACTCACGAGCGTGGGCACGAGCATTTGCTTCGTGAGTTGACTCATAACATCCAACCACGCGTTGTACCGCATGATGCAGCGTATGGGTACCACCGGCTCATCGTCAAACGTTCGCGGTTCTGTCCAACCCAAGTTGACCATTTTGTCGATAAAAGAGCCCTGACGAAGGATCTGCATGAACGGGAAACCGATGGTTGAATCGTAGACAGTCGGATATAACCGTTTAATTACGAACCGCTCCGCACAACTCGATTGAGAAGGGATAGTTGGGAGCGCGATAGTAGCTCAGGATCCGAGTAACTCTTTTGAAAGAGGACATTAGTGCTATGCCGTAGGTTTGGTGAGGACCGACTTACTGCTGTTGGCCCCCACGGCTCGCCAAACCTGCTTTCAATCCAGTTTCCACTTTTTGGATCGAGTAGTCGAATGATCCCGCAAGCCAGTCTCCACGCGTGAATTTCGTCAAGGCAGGGCTGAGGAAAGTCTGGTATCACACATGTTAGTCGATGCCGGACCAAGGCGAGGATCTAGACCCACCTTGAGCAGGATCTTGTTATTACGGAGCGCCTCTTTTGGGTCAGGTTGTCCGGTCTTCCAGTTCAAGAGAGTACCGCTGTGCAAATGGCATAATCACTCCACTTTACTATGTGTATGTACGTTGAATACTTACGAGATGAAAGTTTTTGGAGCGTCCGATTTGTCTTCCAGACTCAGTCGCACCTTGATTATATCATCGCACAGAGCGCGAACCATCATCGCCTGCACTCAAAACCGTCAGCCTGCATCCAACAACTTTCTCCCGTAATACTCACGTGTCGGTCGAATACCCCCATGCACACATGACATCGCGCCTTGAACCCATGCTGCGCGAAACCCGTGTCCTCGTTTGTCACCCAACACACCTCGGTTGGCGTCTTCTCCTCGCACCGTGGGCACGGCACCATCGTTGTATTGGAGAACGTCGTGTTCAGTGGGGCGGTCCAAGGTTGGCCTATCGCTGATTCAAATCGACGCTGACGCTCGGGAGAGGGGTCAAGAGGTAGGAGCGTGTCCACGTCGAGGATCCGATCGACTAGGTGCAAGGGAAAGCCCCTGCAAACGGCAAATTGGTTAATGATAGGCATTCACCAGGGGAAACGGACTCGCTTACCGTATATTCAGGAGATTGGACTTTCCCCTCATTCCGTCCTCATAATACACCCTCGGGTTTAACATGTAGGTGTGCCATGCCATCAGCACGTCGAGTGGTGGCACTTCTTCCTCGGTTATATCCCGCGATCCACCTGTAATGTTGTCCAGCCCTTTGTCGACCCAGCGCGCAAAACGGTCCACGGCCCTCGCGAGATAGATCGCCCACAGCTCGTCGACCGACCCACGCACGTCTGGTCCCTTTTGCGACTTGACAGATGCCTTCAGCCGCGCAAACGCGCCGAGGAAAGACAGGTGTGCGCATATTTCGTGGGTAGCGACGAGTTCAAACGCGCCGACGACTTTGGACCCGATATCGAAGACTTGTGGTGCAGGCTGGTTCGAGGTAGAGGGTGCACGGATTCGCTGCGGCAATGTTGAAGGCGAGCCGCCATCTTCCGTCGTCTCGAGAGGAGGTTTTGAGTCTATTAGAACTGGAGGTGCAGAAGGACCAGGTTCGAATGCTGGAGGCGCATCGTCCTGGTTGTTGGACGCGCTAGGGTAGGCTGGTGGTGCTGGAGTCGAGCTATTCATGTCAATAGAGCTTGACTGGCCAAGAGGGAGAACATGAGTATATATAGCTAGGTACAATATCTCGGCCGATGCACGTGTGTTTGAGGCAGGCTAAGCAGTGCACCCTACGCAGGAATGAAACTCCTTGCAGTGATTGATCCTGGTGGGCTACTGTTTCAATGGTGATCGCAGCAAGGCACAGTCTACGAGGTAGGAGAGTGCGCCAGGCACCAGCGCGCAATCCATGTGATCGAGGATACCGAAGCAACAGCGGCAGACCAGTATTTTTACCATCAGGCGCGCAGCGCAAGAAAAGCTCCAGAGCGGTATTTTTACCACCAGACACGTAGCGCAAGATAAGGCACGAGGGTGTTCCTTTCGGAGAGCGCCATCCCAGGCTAAGCTTACGTCATACAGACCAACAAATGACGACAAATACGGAATAACGAAGTGATGGTCTTGACCATTGGCGCATACAGGAACCTAGGCACTGCGCAAACGCTCCCCAACGAGCTCGGACCCAATCTAGTTGAATATATGCCCAATGTAAGCACACCGGTCGCCGAATTCCATCGCCCAAATAGCCTCGAATTGCCGGGATACTCTTTTCCGTGAAAACGCTATCGCTCAGCGTCCCAATATAAATACATACACTGAACTGCCAAGGTCGTGTGAGTGCGGTATTGAATTTGATCATTAAAGAGCGCTTTTAGCTCGAGGTTCCGGCGGGCGCTCTTAAAACGGCAGTATGTCACGGCTAGTACCAAAAGTAAGCTAGTAGTTGCATCCATACACAGAAAGGTTGTATATCCTCTCCAGTAGAATTTCGTGACTCCGGTACAATAGTTTTGTCAGTGATTGATATCCACGAGCACTATGCATACACAGTTGAAATTCCCTGTAATTAGCTGTGGTTGTCAGTACTGGTATTATTCAGTCGCACTGTGTCCCGTCGTGTAGTTAGGTCCGACTCACTGGCTGGCCGCGAGCTATGTTCGCGTTCTGGCACCACAGCCTCCTGGTCGCTATCGCGGCCTCGGGTCCCTACCACCAACGGACCTTTGCCACAATATGATATACACTCACGGGCCTTGTACAAATGTACTCCTCCCTTCATAGACCTGTAAGACTCATACCAGCCACCAGTCGAGGTTGGATTCTTTGGTGAGCGTGCACCAAGGCCGAGCTGAAACAAGGTTGATCTTATTTTGTTCACGCCACCAAATTTCGTCACCAATCGGTGGAATAGAAACTTCTAATAGCTTGAGCACTATCTATTCACACGGATTCAAGCAGCTAAGAGTATAATCAATGATGTACATAATCCAGTATACTGGTTATTTGTTTCGTACAAGGCGCAAGGATGTAGCTGGGTGAGAGCCGGATTTCATGATACAGCGGTTAAACCTTAGCAATAGACATCCACAAATCCCCGTGCACAAATTTAGTAAGATCGATCATGGCCTGACGTCGTTGACGAGTAGACGATATGCAAATCGACGAATCGTCAATTCTTCGCAGCTCCGGCGGCAGCCAAAACAACGGTCTGCCTTTGGTTGTCGTAACCCAGCCCGCCGAATTTATGTAGCGAGCGAGTTGAGTGCTGGTAACGATTAGGCCAGAACCTGCTAGGTGTTTCGAAAGGCTTTGCGTCTGCGTTTCTGAAATGTCAATTGGTTAGTCGGTCGCAACGAAAGCGAGAAAGCTGGATTGCGCGCACCGGACAAGGAGTTTGGACTGAAAGACTTGGATGCGGTATATTCCTTTAGATCCCAAATACGAACCGAACTGTCGTTAGAACCCGAAACGATACGAGAATCATCGTGGGATAATGCAATACATGTCGCAGACGCGAGGTGGCCTTCCAGTGGTCCAAGCACTTCATCACCAGTCCCTGCGTCCCAGACACGGATGGTGTTGTCGAGCGAGCCAGATATGATTCGGCGACCGTCATGAGAAAACGCAACAGACCACACGTAGTGTGTATGGCCCCGCAAAGGTTCGAGCACCGGCTCCCCCGTCTCTGCATCCCAAATGCGAATTGTGTGGTCGTTGGAGCCCGAAGCGATGCGACGGTTATCGTGAGAGAACGCGAGTGATTTGACATCGCTTGTGTGTCCGAGCAAAGGTTTGCAGACTGGATTGCCTGTCTCCGCGTCCCAGACGCGGACTGTATTGTCTGCGGACCCCGAGACGACGTGACGGCCATCATGGGAGAACGCGATAGTTTCCACCCAGCCCCGCCAGCCCCGCAAGTGACCTTCCAACGGTCCAAGTACTGCCTTGCCCGTGTCTGCATCCCAGATGTACACGGTACCCTCGTTAGAGCCCGAGGCGACGCGATGGAGGTCAGGGGAGAATGCAAGGGACAGCGCCTTGCGGGTCATAGGGCTTCGCAGCAGCTCAGACACCGCATCACCTGTCTCTGCATTCCAGACGCGAATAGTATTGTCCGAGAATCCCGAGAGGATATGACCGCCATCTGGAGAGAACGCGACAGACCACACCTGGCTCGAGGAACCCAGCAGAGGTTCGAAGACTGCATCACCCGTGTCCATATCCCAGACGCGTATCGTGCTGTCCTTAGAGCCCGAGGCAATACGGCGACCGTTGGGAGAGAGCGCAACGGACGACACGGCACCCAAGTGGCCTTTCAGGGACCCAGATTCGTCGTGCCTTGCGCTATTCTCCCCTGCGATATCCCATATGCGTATTGCACAATCGGCGGAGCCCGAGACGATGCGACGATCGTCGTGCGTGAATGCAACAGACGTCACACCACTGGAGTGACCACCCAACTGGGATATCGGGTTCCCCGTCTCCGCGTCCCAGAGCCGTACAGTGTTATCGAGAGAACCTGAGGCAATGAGGCAATCGTCGTGGGAAAATGCAACGGATACCACATTATTGGAGTGACCTCGAAGTGGCTTGAGTATCGCATTGCCCGTCTCCGCATCCCAGACGCGCACCGTCCCATCAAGAGATCCTGAGACGATACGAGAGCCGTCATGGGAGAATGCAACAGAATCTACGTAGGCAGAGTGGCCTTCCAGTGGACCGAGTGCTAATTCTCCTGTCTCGGCATTCCAAACCTGGATCAGCCTAAGATCTCCCGACACAATGCGATGATTGTCAGGCGAGAATGAAACGCAAGAAATAGGCCCTGAGCATTGTAGTGGCTCAAGTATCGCGTCCCCGCTCTCTGCATCCCAGATCCGCACCGTGAAGTCGTGAGAGCATGAGACCATGCGATGACCGTCAGGAGAGAATGCCACAGACTGCACCGAATCCGAATGTCCAAGCAGCGGCCTAAGCACCAGGTCGCCTGTCCTTGCATCCCAAACGCATATCGTGTTATCTCGGGAACCGGAGGCAATCCGGTAGCCATTAGGAGACAATGCGACGCAAGTCACGTAGTCTCCATGACTCTGCAGGGACTTCAACACCAGATCACCAGTCTCTGCATCCCAAACGCATATGCTTCCATCTCCAAGCCCTGAGACAATCCGGCGACTATTAGGAGAAACTGCAACGGAAGAAACTGCACAAGTGGCCCAGATGCTACGCAGGCAAGGTGTCCACTCCTTCTCGGCGCCTCGCGTAACGGTAAGTAGCTTTGGAAAGGACCTGCGCATCCGTTGCGATATCCCCGAGTTCTCGGGAGCGAACGCGAGCGCAGATATATACAAGTGCGGTGTGCTCTGGGATATCGCATCGTAGAAAGTTAGGATGAATCGATAAATGTCGTTCACGAGTGTATGGTAACCCTGCTTGTTATCCTAGACGTTTATTTGTTCGTTTTTGGGTCAGAGTTTGGATCACAGTGCAGCACGGAGCCACTCACTGCGATGAAATAAGCAACCAGCTCCAGTATACCAGAAAGCGCTGCGCCAAGCTTTTCAAGCAAACTCAGCGCCTCGATCCAGTACAGCAGCTTTTGCCCGAGTAGAAACTCTTGCAGCTGGCCATCCAACCTATCCAGTTTGGCACGAGCTACATGGCTAGGCCAATACAGGCAGCTATAGCTTAGCTGGGGACTAATCGCCTCTCGGACTCGTATCTCCAGGTTCGGCACGTCACGGTTCAGCACATCCGAGGTCTCCAGTCCGCATGTGTTGAATTTCAGGCACGTCGCCAGCATCTCCAGGCAGCACTCCGCGAGTATCGTGTTCTGTTGCTCCAGATTCACGCACAGCTCTTTCGAGCGCGACGGATCGGTGATGTAGTCCATGAACGAAGGGTGAGAGATGCGGATAGCCCCACCGAGCTTCTGGTCCACGTACAGCACCGACGATAGACTGTGCACAACACGACCGAGCACGTTTGGCGGGATGTGATTGCCCAGGAGCGCCGACAGGCTGGAAATGGACAATGGTGTGCGCGTCCCTGTCACAACGATGGCTCCAAGGCACTTCAGCACATACTTCAGATTGTCGCTGTCGCCGTCCAACGCCCCAGCCTTGACCGCCGTTGTGTACAACACGTCGAGGTTAGCCAAGCCGTCCTTCAGGCGTGTGCCGGCCAAGACCTTCTCCAGTTCACCTCGTCTATCAAGCCCGCGCAATATGATGTTGCACGCCGTTCGTGCCCAGATGAACAATCCGCTCGAACGGACCGATAGTTGCTCCACTGCGTCCTCCGGCCAATCGTCGGCTTGTGTTATATCGCCCAGTTGGTCCTGAACGAAGGCTCGCACGTCCGCCAGAGCATCATAATTGAGAACGTTGTACTCTGCGAACCAGTCAACGCCGGAGTGACTGAAGAAGCCCTGGATGTCCGCGTCCGGCCGACTCGTCGCGATCACCCTCAGCGAGGGTATGATCTGAGACATGCCCTTCAAGCAGGTAAGCAGCTGCTTCCGAGTGTCGATGTCCCCACATTCATCCAATGCATCGACCACAACCACCAGTGCATTTCGAGGCTGTTTCGCTCCTGTAAGCGCTTGAAGCGGCTTGACCACTAGGGTATCGTATAACGGCTGGAGGTGTCGCAAGTGCAGGTCGGGGTCTTCGCGAATCGCAGCTACCACTGCCTCGCCGTACGCCTCCCACCGGCGGGCGAGTCCGTAGATGATCGTCGTGAGAGCCCGGCGCGGGTCACGCAGTTCGGGGTCGTCTCGCTTGCAGAAAAAGCTGCAGGCGAGAGCACGCTGATCGTCCAATCGTTGGCACACCGAGGCTGCAATCGAGCTCTTGCCGAGACCAGCCAGCCCCTGCACCCAAGCGAGACTTGGACCTGTGTCCGACCGTAGAGCCCACCCAACGATCTCGTCGATGATATCCACTCGAGTCCCAGCAATGCACTTCCGCGACGGGTCGTAGCTTGCGAGGTCCGCCGGTTTTAGCTCCCTCAGTTTTGCCTGGATCCCTAAACGTGGGAGCCGTCAACACCGTATGGCAGTTATCATTCGTGGACTTACTGTCCATCTCAGCAGCCCGAAGCGCTTGCACGTTGACTCTCGTATCGAACTCCTTCCTCAGACGCCTGAATTTCCCCACGAACCCATCCGCCTTCTCCTGTGCGGCCGAGCTAAACGCGCTGCGCCATGTTTGGTCTGAAGGATGCACCGTGGATCAGGTCGGTGGACAAAACAAGTCAAACACCACTTACCCCACGCACTACGAGAGTTGTAGCTCAGGATGAACACCGACACGTCCTCGATCAGGTTCAACATCCCCATCACTGTTTGCTTCAGGTTCGTATCCGCCAAGTCCTTGATCGACTCGACCGAAGGGATCATGCTGGCTATGTTCTCCACGAGCTCGCCAAGTTGTTCATTTTGCTTGTCTTGGTTTTCCAGGTGCTATATGCACCATAATTTCATGACAAAAAGCGTCAATTGACTATATCCTGCCGCAATTCGACGCATACACGCACCTCCCATGCCATCGTGCAGACCGAAAACACTATGTTCGCACCTCCTGTAGGGTCCAGCTACATCAAGATCACGTAAGCGGATTCTTTGATCTTGACCACGCTCACGGATCAAGCGCTCACATCTGCCATTGTGCTCCCGAGTGTGAGCAGCACCTTGAACGCATCCCCAACCTTTCCAGCTTTTTCGAGGAGGCTCGGATTTTCCTCCATTTGCTGGACTTTGACAAATGCTTCCGAATATGCCCGCTCGGCCTTGGGTACTGCAAGTCAGCCCAATGCTCAGCCTTGCCTCATACACTTACCGCCTCCTGACCCAAAAATGTGAGGTTGACCTTGAATAGCTCGTTGTCGCAAACTGCAGTGCAAGCCAGCCATGTAAACTCGCGCCGGGACAAAAAGCGTAGGAGCCACTCGTACCGATGGATAAAGTATCTTGGCCCGCTGCCTGAGACACCTGATAACTAGCTCGCCCGACGTGGTCGCTAAACGTATGAACCTCGGTGACTTGGATTGTGATCTTTGAGTCCTCGTGTACATCACTACCACAAACCCAGTGTTAACTGATATCTCCGAGATAGATTAAGCCACAGCTCATTTTACTTACCACGGCAGACATTGATTAGTCCAATGCAGCATTTGCCCCTTCTTTATTTCCGATAGCTTGTGTACGCTCGCCCCATCCACCTGTATCTCGACAGTGACACCATGTGTCGACTTGCTGGGTTCAAGCTTGATCTCTACGAAAAGGAATTAACATTCATGCAAACATGCCGGTATAAGGATGCACCTCGCAGACGATGGCGAAATCTCTGCTTGTCTCCTACGGCTCGCTGGGATGCCATCGTGGTCGTCGAGAGGAAAGGGCGAGACTGGATCTAGGCCCCGGAGACAGAATGGAACCGGTTAAGCGCCCACCCGCACGGTGTTGCGTTGTTTGCTGGTTGCGGTAAAGCACACCAGCGAGGAGAGGTACAACGGAACCTGCGCTGAGGAATACCGCTGGTGGGTGGCGTCGGATTACGGAAAAACTAGTCTCCTAAAGGCAGACTGCTACAGAGGGGACCAAGGTAGGACTCAAGGTTCTGTAACAGGAAAACCTAGCTCCGAGCCTCATCAACACGGTTTACCTATCAGATATTCATCGACGCAGGTTCCTCTGTACCCGTGTGCTCTTTTCTTTTCCATAACAATAAGCCAAAGACTTGCGTTGCCGTTACAGAGGAACCTGCGTTGAGGAATATGTGACAGGTAAACTGTATTGATTAGGCTCGGAGCTAGGTTTTCCGTAATTCAACGCCACCAACCGGCGATATTCCCCAACGGAGGTTCCACCGTACTTCTAAAAGTTCATATGGGCGCCAAACCTCGAGCCAGCGCCGTTGCTCACCTCGTAGGAAACAATTTCATGCAATACTGCCATATCCACACTCCATGTAGCTCCCAATTGTTGGCATGTATTTACTCACCCCAAACTTGGTAGAGAATATCTAATTAGTATATTCGAGTCTCTTAAACCGCACCTTTACCGTAACCGCAATCATTTGTGAGGTTCAAGAGGTTCGACTATGGTGTGCGGTGGGTGATCTACCGCCTGAGTGGTGACTGTGCATACACCTAGACAAAACTTTATCTTCGAATGACAACTCAAACAAGACCAGATAGTGTAACAAAGGCAAGGCAAACCTACACTTAAGCCCATCACCTGATGCCCCTACCTAATTAATTAACTGAAACTCGCCCCTATTCCCTAATGTTGCAACCAGCTGAAACAGGGGCACCCTAAATCAGACATCCAAGTGCTAATCTACTCAAATGTATTCCTGCTCGAATAAACAAAAATCTGAGGTATCTAAAATGCTCATACTTGTAAATGTCAAACCATCCCCGTGCAACCATGAAAAAAGAAAGGATTAAAATGAGTGTAGAATCGACAAAACCCGCCTAGTCGTGGCAGACGTTCAAGTTCTTGTAGGTGCCGAGATCCGACGAGTATGCGTCGATACCTTGCATCCAGCCGTTGAAGAATTGATGCGGGCTACAAGGAAGGGTTAGAAATGAAAGTAGAGGAATAGGGAAGGACGTACTAGTCGAGGTTGTTCTGGCATCTGCAGCAATTGGTCTTGGCAGCTGCCGTAGCCTTGCCGTAGGTAAGGCCTTTGGACCAACCGTTCTGTAAACGCAAGCTCAGCGACAGCCAATGCATTGGGAGAAGGAAAGACGTACATAGGTACCAACAGCCTCGAGGACGTTTCCACCACACGCCTTGATTTGTCCAGCCAAGTAGCGCGATCCTGTATCAATGTTGTAGCCCTAAATCAATAGCGTTAATTGCAGTCAGAATTGAGGGAAGAAAGGACGTACGGGATCCCTGCAGTTGCCACCCGGAGCGCCACCGCACTTGTCCTTGGTAATCTGCATGAGACCTTGCTCTCCACCACCGCCAATCGTCTCCTTGTTACACGACGACTCTTGCATCATGATAGAGGCGATCATAATAGGCAAGACTAAAAATAGAGGCAGGAGCGGTCAGCAACCGGAGTAGTAGCAAGGAACAATGGAGACGTACGATCGTACTTGCCCGATGCATCGTAAATATGGTTGCGGTATTGCTTGCAGTTCTTGAAGATACTATTGGGGTTTGCAAACTCGTCGTCGAGGTTCTTGTATTTCAAGTCTAGTCGACCGTCAGCCGAAAATTCCATTTTCATTTCAACAAAGGGGACGCACCGTGGACTTGAATAAACGGCGGGTTCCATCCACCGCCTTCGATACCGCAATTGAGCCATCCCTCGGCACCATTGGGACCAGCGTCCTTGACGGTCTTGGCTATAAACGGCAAAACGATGAGTGATGCTCCCCGAATCTATCAGGGTCAACTCACCAACAGCGCCAATCGACCCGCAGCCGCTGGTCTTGACGTTGATCACGCCACCTGAGCTACCTCCACCTCCACCTCCGCCACCCGTGCTGGCAGGGGCAGTGGTAGCCGCAGGCGCCTCGGACGACGTCGGGGCCGCAACAGGCGCAGAGGTAGGAGCGGGCTCAGCGCTCGAGGTCACCGCGTGCTTCGGCTTGCAGCGCTTGTAGTTCTTGCCCATAGCCGAGCGACGCGCTTTGGCATGGGAAACATGGAGACGCGCGTGGACAGGGGAAATCCCGGCGTTGGCGGAGCGTTCAAACTCGGCGGCGAGGACAACCGAAGAGGCGACGAGAGCGAGGAGCGAAGCGGCGGCCTTCATGGCAGTCGAGAGAATGTGGTAGTAAGGAACGGGGGTGGCAAATGCAGCAAAAGGGTCGAGGATTAAGCAAACGGGAAATGGGCGGCGGTTTTTATTGCTGGTCAATGACCCACGTGAGCGCGGAGTTTCGATCGAGCGTGGGCTGACAGCACTTGGCGTTCCTTTGCCACTTACGTCCACACAGCCTGCCTCTCTCTACAGCAAGCAGTCCTACGTACGCATATACCACCACTTCCAGCGCATAAGTGCGTTGCACGCGCAGTCTCGTGCTGATTTTTCCACATATAGATGAGCCGAGCATGAGAACGCTGGGTGGAAGTTCAATCACGTGCCAGGTCCGCAGCGGAAACAATCTTCTGGCTTGGCAAGCGCTTGGCGCTAGTGACAGGGGCTTTGACATCCCCCACAGCGGGGCTCTTCAAATGCCGGGTCCGTTTTTGCATTTCCTGGGATGTACGCGTTTGGGTTTCTACGAAAGGTTGCGGGTAACGACCTGGACTAGTTGTCGGCCGGTTGCTATGCTTGAAAAGTGGAGTTTCTTGGCGCTTCATCGGGACTTTGCTGAACCCGCCGCTCGGACCGAGGTGAGTGTATTTTTACTCGTTCCCACAACTCTGTCGTTATTTTGCAATGCACCTACATCCAAGTACAGAAAATAACTTATGAATACAAGTGATAGAGCAATATGAATGGTAGAGTGGGAAGCACGTTCAGCACGCTTGAGAAACGTACCCTTAATTAAGTCGATGCGGGCGAGAATGCCTACATGCTGCGGCAACGCGGCACAAGTATGGCGTCCCGGAATGTCTACTCACCTATCCGCCGCTTTCCGTCGGAAGCGGAGGAATTCAGGGCCTCCTCCGCT
>WSTG01000505.1:0-17412 GCA_019616325.1 Ceratobasidium sp. 394
GCAACACAGCATCATTGGTATTTGGTGTTGGGGTCGCCTCCCCTCAATGGCCCTTCCAGCTGGATGTGCTGGCCCTGGCAGCCTCTATGTGATCCCATTGCACTCAGCAGGTCCAATCACCCTACACCCACCTCAGACATGCTGACCAGCACAAGCTGCTTGGTGTTCTGGCTGCCATTGCTGTTGCACAATGGCACCAACTTGCAGCATGTGTGCTGGCACAGCATTATAGGCAGCACAGCCACAATTCACACAGGGGGCGTGGCTCAGGCTCTATGGTGTCTATTGAGATTCAGAAGTCATCCAGGCACATGGATGCCTACCCACAGATTATACGCTGTCAGCTGGCCAGGCTGCCACAAAACCTTTCATAAAAATTGTTTGACCACTGTTTGACCCACAGCTCAATAAATTATGGACCAAACTAGACTAAACAAGTCATGGACCATAGCCAAGAAGCATTGCTGTTGCTGACATAAGCTCAATTTATGTCATAATACAGTGTGCCACAAAATCGTTTGTAAAAAAACTACAACACTAATGGGACCCTTGTCACACATCATCTTTATGCTTACATAAGCTCAGATCTTTGTGAGCTGTGCCCTGACCTGTCAGCTACAGTTTGCAAGTTCTTTGGATTTGTTTGGTTCATATCTCATTGAGTTATGGCTCGGACAGCCAATCTGTTTTTACAAACAATTTTGTGGCAGCTGGCCCAGAATATCATGTATGGTCGTTAGATCACCATGTGGGAGCCTGACCAGCCTGTGGTGGTGTGCCAGCATAGTGACACCTGGGTCGCATCTGTTGCCCATCTTGTGGCTATGCTGCTTGCAATGCTGTGCCAGCACATTGGGTACAATATGGGGCCATAGGGCTGCAACAATATGAGCTGCTGGGACAGGTAGCCCAAATTAGAGAGCAAATTCATGGCCTAGATAGGGGAAATCATGTGAGCTGAACACAATGGGAGCACTTGCAAGCTGCCTGGACTGCTGTGTCTGCCTGGCTAGGCACCATGGTGGGGTCAATCAAGGTGCCAGCCACCAATGTTGTGATTGTACAGTTGAACTAAATGGACAAGAGGAAGAACTGACCTAACTAATATGTGCCCTGGCATGAGGTGCTTGCACCTGCAAACAGCTGAAACACTGACTGCCCAGGATCCTACACACACCTGAGCAAAACCTAGCACAGGTCATGAAGTTGCACTTCCTGGCCATGATATATAACCCACTGCACAAGCATTTCAGGAGTAACAGCTCCAATGCCTAGTATACAGCTTCCAGGTCATGATTGGGTCTCTTTGAGATTCGTTGGCCAGTGAATAGAACAGAATTTGCTGAGATATTCATGGTAAACATGTCACAAATTCACTCGATTGCACCATTTGTGAATTTAACTGCAGGTTAAGGTGAGGATCCTGGGCAGTCAATGCTTCAGTTGTTTGCAGATGCCAGCACCTCATGCCAGGGCACATATTAGTTAGGTCAGTTCTTTCTTCTGTCCATTTAGTTCAACTGTACAATCACAACATTGGTGGCTGGCACCTTGATTGACCCCACCATGGTGCCTAGCCAGGCAGACACAGCAGTCCAGGCAGCTTGCAAGTGCTCCCATTGTGTTCAGCTCACATGATTTCCCCTATCTAGGCCATGAATTTGCTCTCTAATTTGGGCTACCTGTCCCAGCAGCTCATATTGTTGCAGCCCTATGGCCCCATATTGTACCCAATGTGCTGGCACAGCATTGCAAGCAGCATAGCCACAAGATGGGCAACAGATGCGACCCAGGTGTCACTATGCTGGCACACCACCACAGGCTGGTCAGGCTCCCACATGGTGATCTAACGACCATACATGATATTCTGGGCCAGCTGCCACAAAATTGTTTGTAAAAACAGATTGGCTGTCCGAGCCATAACTCAATGAGATATGAACCAAACAAATCCAAAGAACTTGCAAACTGTAGCTGACAGGTCAGGGCACAGCTCACAAAGATCTGAGCTTATGTAAGCATAAAGATGATGTGTGACAAGGGTCCCATTAGTGTTGTAGTTTTTTTACAAACGATTCTGTGGCACACTGTATGGTTCAGGCTGTGTAACAGTGTCATTGCGTGCACAATTTTTTATGATAGGTTTGTGGCACACTGTATCGGCAGTCATTAGCAGTGTGTTGCCATGCGCGGTGTTCCCTGTGCTGTACCTCAATCTGGTACTAGACACTAGACCCATACTGCCCAATGAGATATCAACTGGATACAGGAGTGCGAAACATGCATGATTTGTTCACATTCCTTTGGAGTAAGCGTTACCACTGCATGAGAAGAAACTTCCACTAACATTGTCTTAGAATGGCAGGGAGGACCTGGCAAGCCAACCTGGCCAGCTATCATTGCCAACATCACCTCAGGCACATACTCACTCATTCACCCTCAGAGACTTCCAGCTGAGCATCACCCATTTGTGGATCTGTGTGACTGGGATGAACTTGTGATGAGGCGCAACTCAAGACATTTATGACTGCTGTATGACAATCAAGGATGCATCCTTGCAGCAGCTTTTGCAACTTGTTTTCAGTTCCACAGACTTTTCAATAAGTCAGGTGATCCATTTTTCATGAGATTTTGTTCCACACAACAATGCATTCCCAATCTAACATGTTCTGAGGTGTCTTACCTTCACTGTACAGTCAGCACATCTGAAGACATGTTGTCCACTGTAGAGACAGTTATGAGACATTCTTTCAGAAGTGCCCAGCCCTAGTGAATTTTACTAGTGCTCAGACACCTGCTTCTGTTCTGCCCGGAGATTCTTGGGCTTTGCCTGATCCCAAGCACCAGGTTAAAGTATTTATAAGTTTCATTCATGTTCACTATGGCTTGGGTTATGGGCACCAGTGTCTTCATCTTTGATGATGATTCAGCTTGGACATGAACTGGAAAGCCATCAGTGTACTCTTCATGCTCTGCTGGATGTTCTTACTTTCTTGACTTGCCGTGTAAGGAAGGTGTGGTGGGGGATATAGCATCCATGCTGGAGTCAGGAAGCAGGGAAATGATCATGGAGGATGGTACAAGCCTATCCTACTGGTGCAGCTTTGAAGCAAGTTCTTCAGGCCCGGATTGACCGTGTGAACATTGGTGTCAGTCCAACAAAGGGTCAAGCTACCAGATTGATACTGAATGGCCACCCAATTGGCAGTGCACACACCCCTGCAGGTAGTGACATCAAAAGGTCCAAAGCACAAACATAAGTGCCAGCAACACATCCACAGGGCAAACTAACACAGCTGATGAACTTCCCCCCCCCCCCCCCAGTTCATCATTGCTATATGTTTGCAACTGTTTATTTTTCTGTTCCCTCCAGCTAGGCAATATGTGGTCCGGATCAGCAGTCAAGCTAGCTAATTTTTGACCAGAGAACAATTGACTGGTCACTCATATACTCATGCCCAATTTGTGAGTGCTCTGGAGTAAGTAAGACCCTGGTTGCCCATTCACTCTCTTCTCAAAGTATTCCCTGTCACGCTTCAACAATCACCAGCTGCAGACTTGTGATGGCTGGCTTCTACTCAAAATTCCTGGAAGTCTGGGCATTCATCCTGAGTCAGGCTGATGATCTGTTTCTTGCGAAACGGTTGAAGAATACTGCAGGGCTGGGTCCGCCCTACCAACAGATTAATGACTAGTTTCAGGTAAAAACAATTCACTGCACATGAAGAAAAGTATGATTGTTATGTCACAGGCTCCAGTTGTGATATGAGATGTTGATACACCTCCGTTTCATCTGAATTACAACAAAACTAGGTTGGGCATGCGGAGGGGTAAACCTGATGATAATGGAGTGATGCAGATTATCAACGTCAACAGTCAAACTCAATGATGTGTGCATCACTTACATTCAGTCAGGTAGTATCGACATCCGAGGTGAAAGGCAGCAAGAAACACACAGCCAGGCCAGGGTGCAGCACTCGTGCTGGAAATGAATATTTGTTCATGTGGTGAATACTCGTTGTCCAGTGACTGCAGTGGCCATGGTGGGAGAGGGTAAGAAGGGAAAGCAGGAAGGGGCAAATCAAAAGGTTGGAGAGTTCCAAACTCCAGGTTGACACACACAGATTCTGCCCTGCAACATAGTTTGCCTCCACCCAAACAGGAAGCAATCATCTCACACCTCAGCACTTGGCACATCCAGCCAGTAAACTGATGATGATCCAACGTTAACCTTTGGCCAGCCAAAACCCATGACAGTTCAATGACGTGGCTGTGAATGGGGCAGGCTTTTGGTTCCACCTCAAACTCAATCTTTGCAGTCAGGGCTGCGAAAAAAATTTCACACCATGCCACATGAGACCTGTTGGCAGCGACACAAACACCCATGAGTGGTGATTGCTCAGTTTGAAGACAGATTCACAGAAAGCAGGAACATACATTCCTGGGCAGCTCTACCTGCTTCAAGTTTGTAGAAATACAACACAACCTTGCAAGGATTGCGGAGTGGTTCCAGCCAATGTGACGTTCGGGATTGCCATGATGGATTGAACCAACCATGACTCCTAGCTTTCTAGCTGAGGAGTGGCCATTGGGTGTTGGAACCAGGACATTGCTTGAACTCCAAGGCTGCATTAGAGTTCATGTGGAGGCATGTTCAAGGGGATAGTATCAATGGTGGGTCCCATGTGTGGTTCTGCAACAGATTTGCACTGAGGGTTCTCCTGTCGGATTACTGAAGCGACCCACCACAGCTACAGTAAAGAGGAGGTCTAACCGCACAGGGTGAAGAGGGAATGTCCATCTGGCAGTGTCCTTTCCCCAGCTCCACAAACTGGTTCCATTCATTTGTGCTCAGCGGAAAGACTTGGAAATCTTTGGAACTTGTCCAAAACATGACAGAGGGCCGATACAGCAGCCAAAGACGAGGAACCGGCGAAACGACAGGGGGCAAGGATGAAGGACTGTCAGGCTGTTACACTCATTCAGGCAGACAATGTCACAGGGTGGGGTGATGGCCAAACCAGTCAAGCTGTTTGAGTAAGTTCATTCGGAGGTGCCAGAACACCGGCCGGCACAATGGGCAAGAGATATCATCGGTCTACGGGACTGACTGTTTTCTCCCTTTCGGAACAGGGAGTTCCGCTAGCCCACCTCTATTGCTGAAGACATGAATGTGAGGTACCCTTGCAAAGGGTTTTGAAACAAAGAAGTTTATAATTGACCTGGGAATAAGCTGACGGATACGGAGAGGAGAGACACAGCAACAACCGTCTGTTGTGTTGACTAGCGTCACCCTGTTGCTTGCAAGGTTAGCACTATCGTCCAAAAATACCGTTATTTGCCTATGATGAATGCTGCGATTATTTGTTGTGGTAGTTCTATCAGTTGACAGAGCATCTGTGTGATGGGGGCCACCAGCCGGCGTGGATGATTATACAGCTGTTTGGCTGCCATCAGGATGCCGATGGGTGTTACCCACCCAACGCATGTATCCACCTGACGCATTGGACAACGTGTATATGCATGTTCCGGGTCCTGGGACTGCACTATGGATGTGTATCACGGGGCTGGCCAAGCGCCCTCAATTGCCTTGCAGCATTACAACACTAAATGTTCAAGAATGACGTGCTATCAATCATGTGATCCATCACGTGCAAAGCTGAACAGCTTAAACTGTGGTTCACATACTTCAAGAAATTACACCGAATGCGCCTTCAGGGAACTGTCACCCAGTTCTGTTCATGTTGAGACCGGCTATATGAAAGTTCTACTGGGTATGATGATTAGATTGAATCCGGTTCACAGTTGTACTATTGAGGCGAACACCTGTACCTGCCGTCACAACAATCGTTGTTGCCACCTCCGTGGTTTTTGTCTGGGGGCTGAGGCATGCGCCTACACATTCCCTTCCAGCTGTCACCAAACGTGGCTCATATGGGTGAAGCTGATGTTTGCAGCTGGACGTGTCAGGACTAGAAGAGGCCATGGCTGAAAATCAGAATAACCTGTGTGTCAGCTTGTTGAAGGGGGCCAGGTCACGTAACCTCTTTTCCAATATTCACTTCTCCTCGGTCCCGGCCTGTTTGCTAGTACTTCGGGAAATGGAACAGCTGGTGGCAAGGCAACCAGTGCTACGAACAGATCAACAGTTAACTTGATATACTGATGATAATCCAGTCAGGTTTGCGATATAATAGAGTCGGCTTGAGGCGGGTGGTTCACAGGGGTTCTCACAATCCTTACATTTGGACAAGGCTATGCTGGCACACCGTGTCGTAGCCAACAGGTGATTATCCCTGTACTATAGCTGAGGGTATCGCAAGTACATTTACAGCAATTATACAGCATACCGGAATAGTGCAACACAAATCAAGGGGAATGGTGTTCCTGATACATGGGTGGGTTCAATGAAACAGATTTGTGAAATTCTTTGTGAATGCTCGCCTGCTCTTTTTAACATGAGTGTACTGCGTTATTCCATGTCAATCCCACATGTGGGGTCAGATCATACACAGCCTGATGTGACACCTGTTCCGTTGCACCACATACACTGCCTGCATCCGGAAGCAGCGCATTTGTGGCCATGCCCACCAACAGCAATGCGAAACACGGGATCTGGCTCAAACACCTTGACATTTAGGCATCACATCCCACTCGTTAAGTCTGGCATGGGTAGCACAAAGCCACTGCCTCATGGTGTTGTGTGATACGAGGATTTCAGTGGCTCCTTGTATACCGGTTCGTACTACATACCCATGCTGACCTTGCAGTGGACCATTCCCTGTAGTAGTGTGGTGTGTTCAACTGAACTAACCCAAAAGAAGCAGCCCCTCCTGTTCCGTGCCAAGCTTATGCCAGGTAGACCACAGCTCCAGGGAATGAATATGTTTCTCACTCAATAACAGCTTGGCACAGACCAGCGAAGTTAACCTGCCTTCTACCCACCTCTCTTCCTAGACAACCCAATTAACCCCAATCAATCAACCCGGACCCACCACTGTGATGCCAGTTGGATGATCCTTGACCGCCACTTACCCTCATCCCCTCTCTTGCTTGCTGCCAAGCTCTCCTGGTCTGCTTGCCACTTGCCTGTGCCCTCCATTGGTAACAGATTCGACAGTGACTCATCAACCTCAACCCAACACTCTAAGCCATTGTTGAAAGTGACGTTCACCCCATGAAACTATATTGTCTATGCCAACTCAAGCTGTCCCCGGCACTTTACTCTGCCCTGGCTGGGACAAAGTCTGTCTGTCCTGTGGATGCCAACAGCACAGCCCCACCACTGTTTCCTCTTGCATCTCGTCCCTCTCCCTCTCACATTGGGCCCGTCCCAAGTGAGTCCATCTCCCCCACCAATCTCCCTCTCTGTGTGTTCTTGAATCAAACGTCTACGAACAACCAGACATGTTGCAACCCAACAACCCAAGAACACAACAACCGAACACACCGTGCTGGCACCAACGATTGGCACCACTCACTACGCCTGTTGCTGGCCTCTCTGTTTTGCTCGCTCCGACATCAACATTGCCTTAAGAACTCAATCAGCCAACTCCACATAAATAAATCACTATCCACCATTCCCACACTCACCCTTGACCTTTGATTGTGGCGAACCAGCCAGTGACTCGGACCTGTGGAGTGCCTCACCCTCAACCTTGGCATGTTGTGCAAGATGTGTGCCCACCACGCTTGTTCCTGTCCTTCGCCTTCTTTCCATCTTCTGCTCCCTCTCTTGTGCTCTCCCACACTCTCTGCTCGCTCTCTCTCTCAATCATTTGCTTCTCCCCCATGTGCCAGTCCCAGCTCCCTTGTCAGACACAATAGACACAGGCCCCGCTCCTCAGATACCTCATGCTTAGGCTCACTGACTTCATGCCCAGCGTCCACCTTGTACTCGGGAGATTGTCCTTGTGAGACCATGACGCTCCCACTAACAAGCAATGGTGTGCTCATGAGCGAGAAGTGGTTCTACAGAAAGGGGGGTGATAATGTCCTCAGAATAGCCCAAGTATATCTTCAGGCCTGCGAGCCCCATTGAGTGCCACACATGTATTATGGCCTTGTCGGAAGGAAGCTTAGCAAGAAGAACTTGGTCTTGCCTCCTCGCTGCAACATAATTCTGGTTGTCTGCGGCTAAGTCATCTGATACCATAATTAATATGTAGCCCGATCGTTCAAAATCTCGTCACCTTCAGTCCAATGCCAAACGGAGGTGAGTGAGTGAAACCAGGAGAACAAATGATCCAAATATGTTAAGTTTGGGATAGTGGCCTCTCACAGGTCTTACACAACAATTACTGCAGTCGAAGCCATCATAGGTGGGCATATTCACAGCTGTCATGTGACCTTGGTCAAACAATAAATAACATCTTCTTGAGGGTTACATGAATAAAACAACAGCAAGCAGGGGAAGCTATTGTGCAGGTGGTGCCGCAGCGTTTATGTAATCCTGTGATGTTGGCACAGGGAAGGCCTGTGCCCCCTACGCTTTGCCCCTGGCAATCATTATTGCATTGTCTGAGCCTGGAGGAATGCTGAATGTTATCTGAGTGAGAACTGAACTGGTGTTCAGCCTTTGCTGGCTCTCTGTAGGCTTTCTCTTGTGTGCACGTCTTCCATCCCTTGGAGCTATGGGGGTCAATGACAAATAGGTATCTTTCATAAGCGTCACTCCTGCATTACTGATGCCCATGTTACTTGAGCATGCTCCGACATCTGATGGCTCTTGGTCCGCAGCCATTACTGTCTATGGTGCGGGTATCGATGCAAAGCTGAACCTGCCCCTCGCTCACCAGCCACAAATGTCAGGCACATTGGTACAGGTGTTGATTCAGTATACCATTCTTCCCAGTAGCAAATACGTCAAGTAATCCAGGACCATTGCCACAATCAAATAGTTCATGCCTCTATGGGGGACGACCGAGCGATATTCAGAGTGTCTGCCAGCTGATGGGAGAACCGCCCGTCCCCAGAAGTCAGCTTCCCACACTCAAGCATGCCCAGACCTGTGATCCTCATCCATGAGAATCACTGTCACCTGGGTGCCAGGGATGTCTCACCAGGGATGGCGAGCTACACAGTCAAATGAGATTTTACATACATGCATCAAAACAGCTAGGTTAAACATGCAAAGGTGTGGTAGTGAGAGTGTGATCAGCTCGACACTGGCGGCAAACCTGATGGAGGTGTTTGTAGTTGTGGACATGAAAGGAGGCCATTTCACGAGGTCAGGTTCCAGGTCACGCTGGCTGTGTCCCCACCTTTATATTGTCTGGCAGGCAGTCATCCTGCCACACACAGCCAAACCTCAAGACGCCACTGCACACTCTGAGTCCCATGCGGTCGGCCCTTCGTGCCATATAGATTGTTGTCCAGTGATAGTGCGTGTGGATTGGGTTTGAGACTCTGGTTCATGAGAATGTGTGTTCCTACCCTCTGGTCATCTCCAAAGTTTGCCTGAGTCCTGGTGATTAGCTTATCCTATGTTTGAGTGGAATCACAGAATTCTGGGCGAGGCCACGATATTTCAATTGTAGCAGGGACACACCAACTGGGCGGCAAAGAAGAATGATATGAAATTAGACGCAATAGGAACAGCAATGACAAACGAGAATGGATCCCTTGGTGGTGGGTGGAACAGGATAGAACGTCGTGTACTGTCTTAATCTGCAGGAGGCTGGCAATTCAGAGGGAAGGCGAGTGTCCAGGTGTGTAGCCTCTCAGGCAGACTGAAAGGTTCAATTAGCTTACCACAGCAATGGAGTGTGCGTAGACCATCATCAACCCTCTGGACCTTGGGATCATGTCTGGAGATCTGTTGTGGTACCGGTATATCCAGGATGGTCTGCTTGCCATACCTTTTGCCGCCGCCGCTACCCACTAACCCATCGCTATCTGAGTTTCGACTGTTTTGAAGGCCCGTGTCCGAACACTGGCCCCACCCTGCGTCATTTTGAGAAGGGTATGCAGCGGGCAAAAACATCGATCTGCTCAAATAATGATCATGGTGAATGGATGCTCATCCATATCTTTCCACTCCACAAGGCCAAGGGGACAGAGCTTTGTGACAAGCGGTGTGGCTACGGGAGTACTGAATAATCCTTGCCTGCCTTGAGTGGTTCTCTAAACTTGTGTTCTGCGGGCATGCAGTAAGAGTAAGATATTAGAATCTACCCTGCTTAGCTGAGACATACGGCTGTTCAGGTCTGAGTCCTTGGCTTAGGCGCAATGCTTAGTCACACTAGGAGGAGCTGTATTGTTACACAAGGACACGTTGCCAAGAATGGCGGTTTCAGGCGGGATTGCATTCACACGGATCAGTAGGTTGGTTAATCCGTGTTGCTCCCCAGCGTTCTTTGACCGGGTGTTCTCATGCTAAGTGTTACTTGACATGTGGTTGGACCAGGGCAGAGCCGAGTCACATTGGCCGATTTTTTCTTCCATTGGTGTTCCCTCCAGAATCTTTCTGGCATGGGAGTTCTCAACATTGGGATCTGCTCTGTTGGGTTGGAGTGTGATTGAGATCCCGGGGCGGGGCTGTTAATTTGGTATTCCGGCAACCCTGGCTTTCAATTGAATGACTTTGGAGACGAAGTGGCTTGTGCGATACCATCAACTTCAAGTATGCAGAGTTCACAAAATGGCTAAGTCTTCAGGCTCTACCCACCTGGTGATTAAATGAGTTAGGCAATGTGGGCCTGATGAAGCTGTGCTATCATATTTGCACAGCTGGGGATTCAACTCCACTGATTTTGGCCCCTCATTGACCCAACATAGAACAAGATCACCGAATATGTTGATATTGGACAGCATGAATTTATGGCCACAGAGCTGGCACTGCAGGATCTAACCTGGGTACGGAGCTTAATGTCGGCTGAAAGTGCCCAATTGCTGATGTGCATATCATTTGGCCGCCTATGCATCCCAATGACATGAGCAACTAGTGAACCATTGAGCTCTTGAATGGTTCAATGTATTTGCTAGGCACGGGATATGAAGCTACAACTGGTACAAATGAATGGCAAACTGCTCATACATGCCTGCATACCTGGTTGTCGTGGCTGAGATGAAGGTGCAACTTTCATCAACCATATTCAGCGATGTTTGGTCATTTGACCAGCGAGACATGCATTGCCAACTCTCTTCGGGTTGTCATCACATGTACAGTACCGGATGTTGATTAAAAATCTGTGCTATCTGTCCCTTGACTCTGGTCAGTCACATGTACTGCAGAGTCACAGGGTATTGCATTTCAATGTGCATGGGACTCCAACTCTGGGGTGCTACTTGAGGGATGATTCCTCAATGCCTGATGAAGTACATAATCATCACACCCGTGGATTCATGGGTCAGAGGATGATCAAAAAGGCAGGCTGTGGAGAGCCGAGCCAGTAAATTCCAATGATCTCACGTGTGGTTATGTCCGTCAACGAGCCTAAGCAGCTTGTCCAGCAAATACTGATATCAGGCTCATGATTGCCGTCACTGTGCAACACCAAGTGAACCTCAGGTTCTTGCTCAAGTGTTACATTCACAGTCCTTGGACTGCAGACAAGGAGCTCACTTGGGGTGGTCTGGATGACATGTACCGCAAGGAGACACCCCCAGTACGCAGTGCTCGTTCATTGGCTTGAAATGTCGATTACCGTGTCGGACTTGGCAACGAATTTTCCACACGAAGGATGTTCGTAATTCAGCTCACACACGGACCTGTACACTAACCAACACACCTTGGCCCCCTTGAGACATAGCCCTGCGATTGCCTGACGACCACCTACTCCTCAGCCCCCAGATGGTAGAAAGTTTGGCACAGGCACTGCATTCCAGGACACATATGGCTGTAGCTCAGAAACCGTGTAAGTTTCTCAGGTACCCTGGAATTCGCGATGTATCTCAACGGACTGGCAGATGATGAATAGGATTGGTGGCAGAATTCCAGGGTGCCAAAATGCCACCCCATCTAGCTGGAAAGTGGCTGCCTCACGCAAGCGGCATACATGCAGAGCGAACCCGTGTGGTCACCGCCAAAGCTGGAAAGCAGCTGCCGGCAACAGCCGGCCAGACTAGAAAGCGGCCACCGCCGGTGACCAACAACCCAGGTGGGAATGCAGGAGGTGACGTTGACCGGCAAAAAGCGGGGAACAGGCTCAAAAGCTCCTTCAAAGGGAAGAGCATGCGACTCGGTAAGTCATTGCACCCCGTTCAGGTGCAGGTTCACAAAAGACCATCTGGCCCACAGAAACTGAGACTTCGGACAGTATCATGGACGGTGAGAAATCGAGCAGCAAGGAAGCGGTTGTCTACAACCCCAAGAGACTGATCAAGACCGTGGTTCTGGACAACAACAGCATGCAATTAGGGTCTGATGCACTCGTGAGTGTTGGGCAGGGTAATGTGGTGAAGAAGATGTTCCTGGTTGGCTTTGTACTACCAGAAACAGCAGATATGAGTCTGGCGCTCATGCCATGACTGACTCCCTGTTGGCATGGTGTGGCCGAAGTGGTGTGTTGCGTCCATCAATTTGGATAAGTGTACCTGGTCTTGCAACGGGTGAGAAGTCTAGTCTGCAGCCACCCATGTTTCGGTTTTTCATGCAGAACCACTGCCTTGGAAATCACAGCATATCTACAGTTCTGGTGGTCCATAGTGTCACAGGTGCATACTTACTCCACTTGTTGTCAATGGACTATGCACTGCAATTCAAGCATTTGATGGCCCGGCCGAACGTGTTTACAACTGTTGATTATGAGGAGTTTGCAGGGTCGTTGAATACATAGGCATGTCCAAAGGGGTTATGCAGGTTGTGTAGATGCCAGCAAGTAAGGAGGGGATTGTTGGACATTCACGGCACGAGAAGACTGGCAACATATGCTTGATTTCAGCTCTGGTGTTTTGCATCCACTGTAGGGGCTAAAGGCTGAAATGCATGTTCATGAATGGCACTAGCTTTTGCAAAATATAGGGTACTATCGGCAAGAAGAGTTGAGGATGGCCCACCCATATGAAATCAGCATGTAACACACTGCAGGTGGATCCTTGTGAAACCTTTGAGGGTCTACATGTACAGTGATGTGTTGCATCCTATGTCGTTCCGCAAGGATCATCACAAGACACATTTAAAGAATGGCAAGAAATTTGAACAGCAAGGTGGGTCTTCCAAAATCCCGCACCTGGTTTCGTGTTCAGCACTATGTTTAGCTCTGCCCGAGGCAAACAAACCTCATGCCAAGCTCCACTTCAATATTGCAAGTCAAAACAAAAAAAGTATTTGATTGTGATGCGGATGAGCTCCCGCTGAAAGACTTACATCCGGTTGTCAACAGTTGTCATGAGGTTGTCCATTCTCTAGTACTCAAGTTTGAAGACTTGCACACAAACCATAACTGTTCAACATGTAACCTCAACCTCTTGAAAGATGGCTGGAACCCCCCAAGTATCTACCACCCGCGGAGGGATCTCGCACCCCCTGAATTCCAGGCGCATCCCCATCAGGCCCTGTGACAGCCGATGATCTCAATTTGCACAACTTTCACCGTATGACGGGAGGTACAACCTGTGGAATGATCATGCTCCAAACTCAAAAAATTCTGAATTCAGTTTATTCATCAATTTTGTTGACTACTCTGAACGATCACCGGAATGTTGTGCTCGGCTGGAGTGACTTAGACAGCTGCTGCATCTTGCAGCTTTGTTTGGCACCCCCAGCAATTCCAACGGAACTTAGTGAATGCAACAGGTACCTTTTTATGTTTATTCTGATTTTTAGGATACAGGTGGTGACCTTGTGGTTCTTGGCAACTGCAAAGCATCAGACTCAACATTGACCCTTGGATATGCCGTTCCTAGCCAATTCAAGAACAAACATTTTGGGGACTGGCTTGGCTCTCAAACAGAGTGTATGCCCAAATTTCGACTCAGTTGAATTATTTCAGTATGAAGCATTATAATTATTACTTCTCTCTAGATAATTATCAGCCTGCTGTTTGAGGAGTCTATTGCTCAGCTTGTTACCAAGAGTGCCCAGGATCTCGTGGGCAGGTTCAACAAGCCATCCTTTCGTGCAACCTCAGCCGATCAAAAGGGATGCATTGAACACAATAGTCCTGAGAGGCATACGCCCTGATTGTGTTTTGATGCTTTTGAGACTTGGGTCTGCAACCTTGGCTGCAACCTCACAGCATCTTCCCATTGCTTCTCAAATGAGGCTCACCTGGACAAGGACAAATAACTTGATATTTCGCATGTACATCACCATCGCCTCAGCGCTCATCAGCAACTCAATTCTATGGTATGTGACATCAATCCAGGTGAACAAGCAGCTTTTCCGCAGCATTACCATCACAAGCTGGAGGGTATAGAGAAGTGGGAGTCGGATGTATCCAAGGGTCAACGTCCTGATTTCACCTGGTTACCCATGGATATAGATCAGTTGTTTGAATTGAATGTAGACCCTCAGTTGTGGTTGTGCTTCTCTGGCCTCCATATCCATACTCAATGTCATTGTCGCAGCTGGCATATATCTCAAGGAAAATGTGACTTTCTACTTAGCACAAACTAGACTCAGTAGCTGGCAGCCGGGTAACATGCCAGCCTCCATAGGTAGAACCTCCCGGCTCTGAGTAGTGTGTGACATCAGGCCTCCCCCGCTCAAGGAGAGACATATGTAACAGAAAGCAGGCCCACAGGCGACAGTTAAGCTCAGATGAGTTGGGGCAAATAAATGCATACATTTGAGGCATGCATATAATGAGCATTGAGTGCACTACATTCAGACGAACATGAAGCGCAATGGAGACAACAGATACAAATAGCACAGAAACAACAGACTATAGCAAGGGACAGCGCATGTCACAAGATGCAGTGGTGCTACATGTGTGTGCGGGAAAGGAGAGGCTCAAACTGGTACGAAATACGAGCTGTGGTGTGAGGCAGGACGCAACCCATCCATGGACTGGCAATGACACACACCAGGCATTTATGCATCCAACTGTACCACTGTTGTGCAGCTCTTCCGACTTGACAATGGCTCATGGTGTTTAGGTACACATGCCACATTTGTGATAACCGTGCAGTGCACCTAAGGTGAAGAGGGACCTAAGGTACAGCGAGCATCAATCCTGTTTGTTTTTCCCCAAAGCAACAGAATGATGACCTCCCACCTTGACTCCCTGTGCTTGACCCACCTAGTGCTTGGTGATATCATGCTGTCAATCGCAAATCTTCCAAAGAAGACAGCAGGAAGAGTGTCCTGGTAGCCTACAAGGTAGTGACCCTGGGGGAATAGTGCATGGCAAAGTAGTGCAGGTTGATAACTCGTCATGTAATGGCACATGTATATTGACTGGTAGCCTTGGCTGTCCTAGCTGCTGGGTAACGGCAAGTCAAGCTCGGGATCCGTGTTATTCAGTTTTTACCATGCACTGGACGACAAGAAGTCATGACTCCTGAATCACCTGATGACCAAATTCCAGATCACAGCACAGCAAGCACTGTTGTCAACATTTCGCCAGTTTCTGCATCACATGATGTCCGACAATCACATATCTATGTGTTTCCCCCCAAACTTCGATGGCATGGAGAGCTGCGACTGGCCAATTGGATCTATGTGCTTCATGGGGACAACTGCAATTTATGTTGCCCCAATGCCAGGTGTCCAGATGTTCACAGTGATGACATGTGACGGCAGGATGAGGTGTATTTGAGCCTCCAACAACTGCTGTGCCCTTCTTGTTCCACACAACCTCAATACTTGGACCAACCCAATATTATGCCAGATCAGGGGTGGCAGAGCTGGCAAGCAGTTCCCAGCCAAGAACTATTGTGCGGCAACTCACGCATTGTACGATTTTTGATGGATGGCTTGACCCCCACTTTTGTTTAGATTATATGCAGACAGGACTTATGCATGATGTAGAAGATTGCAAGACACTGCTCATAGTCAGCATGACTTTATGCAACAACATCAGCCAGCTGCTGAAATTATCTTGAATGTTCATGACAACAACGGGGCCATTGCCTACATCAATAAAGCTGATACTTCCACCAAGTCCTTGGTGTCTTGTCATCAGCACATCAACTATCACCTTATGATGGATGCCTAGGAATGTGCACAAGATATCTTGAACACAATGGATTCAGTAGGTTTTGTGGAAACTTACGGCCCATCCACTGACCTAGTGTTTCAAGAATGAGCTGGATGTTGCCAGTGAGGTATGGGTTGAGGGGAGTCATGGAAACCTGTGTGAAATATCCATTTTTATGTTGCCTTTGCCGCTTTCTGAAAAGCTGGAAACTGGTACAACAACCACATACCGATTTCTCAATGTACCCTGCTGTCAGTGTGACTTTCCCGAGCCAGATCACCTCGTGAAGTGCATTGCATGTTTGTTGCACAACTGTTTCAAAGCTCGTGGTGCCATCCTGAGAGGCATGTGCCTCATGCTGGACATGTTTGGGCCATATGGATTTTCCTTGTCAATGCAGGACTTTCACACATTGTTTTGTTGTTTCAAATGCTACAACCACTCAAGGACTCTTTATCCAGTGAGTATCACTTGTTGTGTGAGGTTATTTCACAAGTTGAGTCCAGTACCAGCATCACATTAGAGGCATTCCAGAGTTTTACAAACATCCTGTCATTTGACCAGGGCTGATTTGCTTGATTCACTACCTCATGCAGTTGTGGCCATTAGTGCAACACATAGTCGGGAATGTGACTGGTGCTTGGCAGATGAAGCAGTGGCAGGTACAGTGCTCCACAAAATTGATCGTAAAAAACTGCCATCACTAATGGGACCCTTGTCAACCATCATTCTTATGCTTACATAAACTCATATCTTTGTCCAATGTGCACTGGCCTTTCAGCTACATTTTACAAGTTGTTTGGTTCTGTTTGGCCCAGTTTTCACTGGGATATGGCCCAGACAGCAAAACAGTTTTTACGATCAATTTTGTGGTGGCCTAGCCAGGAAATGGTGTCTGGCCAGTGGATGAGCATCCAAGAGCCTGGGCAGCTTGCACCAATGGCTGGTCGGGCTACCACCTCAGCTCCATCTGTGGGCCAACTTGTGGCCACACTGCTTCCAATGCCGTGCTGGTATCGGCAGCACAATCTGGTACCCTAGGGAAACAACAACCAGAGCTGCCACACCAGCCAGCCATCAGTGGAGAACATGTTTGGGGCACCACTAGGGGTATTTCAACAGGCCAGATGCAATGGAACCACTTTCAGCCTGCCTCAGCTGCTCGGTCTTGCTAGAAGAGCACTGCAATACAGTCATCCTCCCTACCAGGCACCATTTATGCTGCAATGTAGCAGGACTGAGCTGACATGGGAGCCAACAGAGCGTGTTGTTGGATGCTCTGTGAACAGGTGCTTGCACATGGAAGGAAGTTGGAGTGCCTGCTGCCTGG